>JARFNZ010132430.1:0-11136 GCA_031763405.1 Balanus nubilus
CCCCCCCCCCCCCCCCCCCCCCCCCCCCCCCGCAGGGAATAGGGTTAACGTTGTGCACTTCCCTTACCTTGTAATTTATGAAAGATTGTGTTTCTAACTAGTCCTGGGTAAGCGATACATAAACATTCTTATCAGCTAAAACAAAAAGAGACAGGTATTCACCACTATCGTCACAGTTAATAGCGCACTGACCACCATCCTTCCACGGTCAACAGCGGCTCGTGGCAGTGCTCCCTGTGTCGGCCGCTGCCGGCGCTGCCCTCTCCCGCGGCCCAGGGCTCCGGCGGCGGCCTGACCCATCCGGAGATGGTGGCGGCCTATCGACTGCTCAGTGAACTCTACTCGGCCTTCTTCCCTTCCATCTACTTCAAGAGCCTCGAGAGTCTAGCGGTGAGTACGCTGGCGAACATGTTCGGTGCGCAGCTGCTAGCTTTATTGATTATTGGTAGAACGCAATTCTGATATATGTCATTCTGGTCTTGCTTTGCCAGTCTTTTGTATAATATTGCTATTATAAATTCAGTATAAAAACTAATTGATGAGAACGCACATTGTTGTATGTATGATTTGAATAATGCAAATAAATGTTACTTTCCATAACCAGAACGTATTACTTCCTTTGTTTTGAGACTCACTAAGGGCCGCTCCCCTCTCCCCCTCATCAGATGAAGAAGAGTGCCGGCCACAAGAGCTTCTCTCGCGGCTGGCTGAAAAACATCCTGGCCGACGCTAAGCCACTGGTTGAGAAGGGCTTCAGCAAACAGAACGCCTTCCATTCCAGCGTTCTGACCATCTGCGAACGCTACAAGGTAAGGGCATATCAAACGTCTCCTGGCTAGGTATTTTAAAATTTAATAATTTACCTTCTGTGAAATAAAAAAAGGTGTGTGTCCTTCGTACCTGTTGTGTGGAGGAAGTACTTCCTTTTATCTGCAGGCCTTGCAAACTCTCGGCAATCTTTTGAAATTTGGAGGGACTTGACTTTGAACATGCCCCTTGCTCCAATAGCGCAATTCAGCCGATGATAACGATTTATTCGAGTCGATCATGTCTTGATGGGTGATTCTACCATAAGTTATGATGTGTTTATCGGTTGTAACCGTTCTTCGCCATGGTGGACAGTGGCATGTCGTCTTTAACACGTGACGTTACATTGCAGATGCTCCCTCAGTTCAGAGAGATAGAGCGCCCGTCGGCCTTGGACCAAATCAGAAGGCGCCTCCTCTCCAACGGGTTCACGCGTTTCGTGGATTTCCTCTGCGCTCTGAAGAAGATGATTGGTCAGAACCCAAACTTCCAGGTTCGTGGGTGACAACTATCTTACTATTTGGCAGTTGCTGTTGAATATTACCGAAGTTCTTGTACTTTTCGAAGAAATTGGCTTATTTGAAAAAAGTATTTCGAAACCGAGGAAACCTGAGCCACTGATCATTAATGGTCTACCAGCTGCAGCTTCATGTAGGAAAAATTCAAGGATTCGAACTTCGAAGGTCTCTTTGTGTTTGTTTTCACTGGCTTCTTCATTCGTTTATTTGTATTTGCATTCACTTGAAAACAACAATTGTAGCCTTCAGTGTCCTCGCTCGAGGTTAAAATCATGTCGTCAATTCTCCTGATCTTCACATTACGTTGTATGTATGTTCAAACCTTCACCTGGTGCTAACTTCCGCTATCATCTTCCTCTCAGAAAGAGCCACCGCTGCACAAGTGCCTGAAGCGGCTGGGGACGGTGTTTGAAGAGCTGCTGATGAAGCTGACTCCGGACGGGCCTGCTCTGTTGGAGAAGCTGCCCGTGGTCTGAACAGCACGAAGGTCGACTCCGGAGTCTGGAGTGGGATCAACACTGTCCTCCACCTCCTCTGCTGAAGCCAGGGTCCAGCAGTGACTGTCTCTGCTTCCTCTGTCATTACTCTGACAGCGGCTATGGTCTCGTGCACCCATCTACTGGAGGGCTGCCGAACCGGAGCTGTATCCCGTCGCCTCTGCTGATAATCTGGGGCAATGATAGCCGTCTCCTCCGCTGGAAGGCCGACGTCGTCCAAGACTGTCTCCTGTCTGCGGTGCTGCAGGACTGACGGCGATCAGGGCCGTCTTCTGAAGCGACCACAACTGTCGTGTCCTCGCTCCTTTGCTGGAAGGCCTTGTGCGAGCATTATCAGGTAGAAAACTGGCCAGAATCGGAAGAGAACTGGTCAACTATGCTATTCACATTATACATTGGGCTCAATCAGAGGGCACAAACATGGACGAATAGCCGAGCGTCTATGCACCAATTGTGTGCCTTATGCGTGGCGACGCGGCGGGAGTTGTGGTTATATAGGCCGGGTGGCTAGCGCTACTTGGCGGACACAATGGAGATTTACTTCACAGACGATCTTGACATTTACAGTCATGAGCACTCAGAGATATTTGTAGCAAGACGATGCGGTGGCTTTGGACTGGTCGGAGCGGTACCGGCGCGCACGATGGCCGGAAGCAATCGAAGGGTATTTATGTTGTAATAATGCTCAGCGTTCGTGCTGTGATCGTGACTGCTGCTGGCGGCCATTTTGTATTGTTTTTGCTACTGGCATGTGTATGTGAAGAGTGAGCTGCGGGTTCGGGTGTTTGTACGAGGTGTATTTATTTCATGTGCCATGATATTGAAGACGTCGCGGTGCGGCGGCCTAGTCGGCAATAAGCTCTTGTCGTGCAGGTAGTCGTCAATGCAGGGTCGCGGATATGACGAGATATTACTACGGTGTTCAACTGTTACCGATGGCGTGCAAAGACCGATCTCCGCCGACCACTGGCGTACCCGTCACCGGCACCAATAGTTCAGGCGTACCACTATTTCGTAAGGACGTTGTTCACAACACAACAGCTTATAGAGCAGCGGCGAAACTTTGCTGCATCGAACAAAATTCCCAACAGTTTATTTCTGCGTTGTATGGTAATCAATACCGGTTTATCGGTCCATTAATTAGCATTATCGTGGTGCTGTATGTTGGTTGGACGGTGTACCAGAGGAGTTCATTCGGTCCTTGTACCGCCGCTGTGATATTAGTCAAGGACGAAGCTCAGTTCAGTGCTTGTCATTTTGTTTCGAGTTTTCTGTATGGTGTTGTGCGCTGATGTCGCCGCATTTTGTACGAGCATTGCGACCGGAGGGCCAGAGTGTACAAAGTCGAGTACCGACAGTGTTGATGACCATTTGCATGTGCCCAAGTCTCGAGAGAACATTTTTCTATGAGGGCCATTCAGTGGATGCATTTTGCATCCCAGAAATACATTGATGCCCCATTTTTATGTGCGTCATGAAGAAACACATGGTCCATTCTGTAGTGTTTGGGATTGCTGGCGGCCAGCGTGTCTGCGCGACGGCGAATCGCATAGCCAGTCACCTATAAAAAAAAACATCACAACGTACACATAATTGTTTGAAAGCCTGATACGATCCGATCGCCATACAGACACTTTATTGTGGGCAACACAAACACAAGTGGCATTCACTGAAATTCACTGAAACCCCCTTAGACCATGCATACGCTCTTTAATACTGTAAATATTGTGCATTTCGTGATCACTGATTGTGGGCCACACGAACATCTTTATTGAAAATGTGAGTGGAATGAATTGCCGGTTTATAGCTATAGGTGCACACAAATCCTGAGGGTGGTTGCCACATTTGCTACGGTTCACTATCTTACTATGCTAGCAGAGATGTAAATGTAAAGACAACAACTAGCAACAACATCGCCTTTTTCGTAGTAACCAATGCGTGACATTCCAATATCACCGATTGCATCACATCATTAGCCTTGTCGCTTTCCGCCTTCGGTGCCTAAAGCGACAAGCCACTTCCTACAACCTGAGACGATTTGATTATAGCGCTACGCTGTGATGGTTGGGCAAGCTGTTATCTAGAAATAATATCGAACGTACTATTCGAGCCAAGTTGACTGTAGACCTCATCACTTGTCTTTCCAGGCACACTCAGATGCGATTCAGATACGAGACGCATACAAAAAAGCCTCAACTAGCCATACGTCTTGCTCACTTAATCATGAGCGCCACAACTGACACAAATGAACAAACTGACCCAATCACCCGTTAACAAACTAGTGTCAGCAAAGTAGTTGTGTTATGATTAGTACAACTACACATCGTGTCCAACGGGGCCATTAATACGTTAATTTACGGATAGTTAATGCAACTTCACACCGCTCAACCACAGCAAGAGTCAAAATAAACCAAATCCCTCCATACAGTACGATTCACATGCAGAAGTTACTAGCAGTATGGAAGACGAGCACGACACGAACCTAATCATGTCGCATAATGCCTGTATCACCAGGGAGGTAAAACGAGGCATTTTATGTCCAGCTGAGAACAGGTAAGCCTGGCAAAACCAACACGATGCAAAGTGACAACTGGTGGAATAAAACAGAGAACATCCCAAACACTAAGATGACATTTTAATATTTAAACTACCAATATGGTCTTGATGGAGTATATGAAGAGACAAATCAATTATATGTCTTGTGTTAAATACATAATCTGTCTTGGGTGGGACACGTTGACTGACCTGACTTGGCCCCACCACCAAATATAGTGCGTATTGTGCGGAAAAACGTGTCTCTGCCCACCACAAGACTGTTAAGACCAAACCACAAAGCACAATAAAATTAAATACACCTACTGAACGCGCACACAAGTTCATCAACAGCACACAAAAATCACAAACACACCACAAGTACTCTGAGTGGTTTGACATTAGCAATGGATATCTCTCCATGCTCACCTATGCACACTTCCCCGCTCAGTCGGGCTTCGAGACCAGGTAGTCCAGACGGGGCACGCAGGCGTGCGCGCGCCGCACCACCGCCCCCCAGAGTGTGTCCTCCTCCCCCTCTCGCAGCATGGAGCCCCAGACGGCCGAGCGTCGCAGCGAGGTCGGCTGGCCGCTGGCGCAGCGCACCCCATGTTCCGCCTCGAGCTCCTCGCAGACCGCCAGTGCGTGACTCCGTGTGTAGGCGAGCGTCGGGTGCACGTCGTAGGCCAGGTTGTCGCCGACGTACACGCAGACGGGATGTTGCGTGGCCGTCTCTCGTTGCAAGAACGAATACAGATCGGCCCAGCTGCCTTGGGAGAACACGCGACCGGGCCGAAGGTCCTCGGCCGCCACAGGAGCGCCTTCTTGGTCGGAGGAGTCGACTGACAGGAACGGGGCGCGGCCCGTGAAGAATCGCGGCTTGCACGCGTACGTTACCACCACATCAAAGAACTCGAACCAGTCGTCTCCGAGCGCCAGCTGAGCCATGTGCCGCGCGTAGTCAACGTGGGACGAAGTGACGAGGAACAGGAGTTTCCCCTCGCGCCGGAGCCGTTTCAGGAGACCCAACACCGCCGGGCTACAGGGGTGCGCGAACGCCGCGGTATCCGCCCGAAGACGACTGAAGAACCCGCTCCTGTCCGCAGCGAAGTTCTCCCTGTCGTACATGTGACGCAGTCCGGACTGCACGGCGGCACAGACGGCGGCGTAGTCGGCCCCGGGCAGCCGGTCGGCGTCCACGGCATCCACCAGCGACGCCGCTGCCAGCACCGCAGGCGCGTCGAAGTAGTCTCTGAAGGTGCGCAGCTGGCCGCACGGAGGGTCGGTCACGCTCAGCGCCAGGTCACGAGTGGCCGATGGAGCGCGATGCACGCCGTAAGCTCCGACCAGCTCGTCTCGCGTCATCGGCCGAGAACCGTGCGTGGCCCGCAGCACGGCTCCGTCATGACGGAGCTTCAGAAGGTTGCCCCGCGGCGCGTCCAGCACAATCCCCCGAGCACACAGCTCTGCGCCAGTCGCCATGTCGAGAAACACGTCCTCCGGGAACTCAAAGCGCTCGACGAGGTGTGGCACGAGACACTGCGCATAGGACATCTCCATCAGGGGCTGCACGCGGTACTGGCACAGTGTATTGTCCAGGTCGAAGCCGATGCATTGATAGGGAGAGAAGTCGAACTGCGTATCGGTGATGGCATGAGAGGCGGGACGGCAGCCGGGCGAGTGGAAGACTGTGCCGTCCGGGGTGTGGCGCAGTCCAGAGCCACTGCTGATGATGCCACCGCCGCTGCTGCCACTCAGCGAGTGGTATGTGCTGGTATGACTCGACCGGCGGAGGGACTGGACGAGAGGGGAACGGCTCAGACCGGCCTTCCTCAGTGGGCCAGAGAGATGGCACAGCATCACAGACATGATGACCTGACGAAAGAGGACAGAGTTAGAAAGCATCAGTGAAATAAGTGGAGCAAGGCAAACTTGCTACAAGCATTTGTGTTGTCTTGGTAGTTGATTAAAACATATCTGTCAAACTTACAAGCTCAGTAAACCATGACGAGACAATAATGAGATGTGAAGGGCATGTTTAATCCTATTATAAATGAGATAACTGGTGCCTTTTTGGTATCAACATTCTATTTAGCATTACAAGTTGGCTACACATGGCCTAGTTCTCAGTAAAAAAAACTTTGATACTTACCTAAGAAAATGTCTTAAAACAAACTTCACATTCCAATTGAGAATGATCTTCTGCTGCTGCATCCAAATCTTGAATGTTCAGCAGTCCTTCACGCAATATGCTTATGTTGCAGATACTGCAATGAAAATGGTTGTGATTGTAGGAACCGGGAGAGAAGCTATCTCTCAGTTATCTATTAACCGGCGCATTGCCGGGGGTTCGCGACGAACTTTTGCCTAATATCTTGAAAACTACGCAACGTAGAGACAAGCCGTAAACGGCGTTAAACAGCTCGTGACAAATACTATAGAAACTACACAGGTCATTTTAGGTCAGATCAATATTGAGGTCACGGGTAACTGGGACATCGCTTCAGAAATCCTCGATTATCTCGGGAACTAAAATATCTAGAAAGAAACGAAAAAATAACCGAAAGCTCATGAAATTCCCCATCGCAGCATTCCCGTACAAATTGAGCTCAGGTCAACGGTTTAAACTCCAGAGGTCATATAAGGTGAAAAGGCCACTTTGTAGCAAAATCATTTTTCGCGAATGACTTTTAACTATGAAAGACTAAAGATAACACAATTATTTTACCACCATCGCGTTTCTCTCCTCGACGCAAATCGAAGCATATCATGTTTGACCTGGTAAGGCCATTTTCAAAGTTTGGCCCGAGGTCAAGGTCACATGACGACCCAATAGGTCAAGTTTGGTCATGTCGCATCTGAGTCGATAAATCTTGACGAAACAAACACTTTGGTACCGTTTTCACGCCTATCTCACTTCATCATTCTATCAAAAGCTAGTGACAAAAAAGGTTTGTGACCTCGGATGACATCGGATGATCTTGTAAGAGGCCACTGATCAAATATTGCGCCTGTAATATCAATAATGACCTAATACGATAGAATTCCCCAATGACTTAAATAATGGGGAGGTCACGAAAATGACCTGACCTCAGGTCACCAATATAAACAATCTAGAGATAAACAAGTGGTAGGTACCGATGCCCTTGTGTATTGCTGATAGTTTTAAATTTCTCAGTCAATCACTGTGGTTGTGGTACAACTAAAAACATTTTTGGGAAATGGGGTCACATTACCTGGACTGGTGGCCTAACCTGAGCTGAACTGGAGTCAAAACTTTTACACAATGTTCGCAATTGATGTCCTAATAGGTGTGTCAATTATGGCGGCGCTATGCACCGCCGGTTTCCGTTATCGATGAAGGGCGGAAATTAAACCCCCAGTGCGCAGATTAACCCTCGCATTACCGGAGGGGGTTGATTTCCGGCCATCCCCTCGGGTATTTCGTCTATAGCGGAAAAAACCGGCGGCGCGTAGCCACGCCAAATTTGCCACACCTATTTGGACATCAATTGCGCACATTATGTGCAAATTTTGAACCCAGATCATCTTAGGTAAGGTCACCAGTCTAGATCATGTGACCCCATCTCTAAAAAAATGTTTGCAAGTGTGCCAGTCACAGTGATTGACTGATGACTTTGAAACTTTCAGCATTATGTAAGGGTATCAGTACCAACAACTTGTATATATCGGATTTATGCCAGTGACCTGAGGTCAGGTGATTTTGGTGACCTACCCATTTTAAATCAATGGGAAAATTTTCAAATGCTTCTTATTTTAACGATACACATCATATCAGTCCAATTCTTTCAGGATCATATAACCTTAGGCCATTATTGATGATGCAGGTGCAATATTTGATCAGTGACCTCCTACAAGGTCATCTGAGGTCACAGACCCTTTTAGCCAATACCTTTTGATAGAATGAAGTTAGAGACGTGAAAATGGTACCAAAGTGGTACCCAATCAAGACTCATCGACTCATATGCAACATGACCCAACTTAACCTACTTGGGCCACCACATGACCTTGGCCTTGGGTCAAATTTTGAAAATGACCTCTGGTAAACAAAAGATATGATCCGATTCGTCTTGATGAGAGAAATACGATGGTACCAAAATAATTTCGTTATCTTTCTTAGCTAAAAAGTTACTCGCAAAAAACGGTATGGCAAAAATGGCCCTTTCGACCTTACATTTTGTCAAATTTGACAACAATACCGTGATAGGAATTTTAAGAGCTTTTGATTGTTTTTTTTAGGGAGTTGCAAAAGCTTTCGATCGCTTTTTGCCGTTTCTTTCCAACTAATAGTTCCGGGGATAAACGGGGATTTGTGAAGCGATGGCCAGCTACTCATAATTACAAAATTTGACCTTCAGTGACCTCTGGTGACCTCAATATTGGCCTGACCTGAAAATGACCCAGGTTATTTCTTTTGTCCCTATCAGGATCTATCTAACGCCGTTTGTCGCTTGTCGATACAATGCATGTTTTTTTTTAGATCTTGGGGGAATCAAACTTTCGGTCGTTAGTTTTCGGCACGAACCCCCGGCAGTGAGAGGGTTAGGTTTGGTGGTAGGAGTAGGACATGTGTTTGGAGCAGGGCCATTGCACCAAAACTTTTAGTGGTAGAACCAACCAGGGTTATGGAGGAGCCAGTGAGGGTCTGGGGGCCTGGCACAATAGGGCTTATGTTAAAATCCTGTGAAACCTGTGCATGCTGGAGAGGGTTTCAAGTGAATCTGAGGGTGCCTGCCCCCCCCCCCAGACCCACTGGTGTTGACACCACTGGTTTAGGGTACCAGTAATATAGGTAGGTAGGCGCAGGGTAGCCCCAGATTAAGTACTTTGAGATTTTTGGCCCATGCTTTTTAAAAGCTGCCACATTCATGATTTCTTGCATACATACTGAACAGTGTACATGATGTGGCAAGACCAACCCCATAACAGTTAACCTTAAAAATGTGCATTGACAGGTAAAATTGAAATGCATTTCTATTAACACATTTTCACAAAATATCTTTGGAACCAGATGACAATGTCTAAGGAATTTCATGCCAGACAATCACAAAAACAAAGAGGCTCCTTGGTGCAAGATGATCAGAATATTTATCAAAAGGCTTTGAAACAGCAGGACAATAACAACCCACCCAGACAGCTAAAACAACTAATACTGGAGGTTGGCATCAAATGGGTGGCCACCTCTATCAGGTACAGTCTGAAGAAGTTCACTTGGCATCAAGCTTGGTCTTTAGATCTCAGCAGGATGTGACTATGTGAATACACTTTTTGCATATTCAAGCCATTATGCATGCAGCCTAATATCAGCATTTATAATCGCAGGCAGTGTTGTCCATAGTTGGTAAAGTTGCTGTTTGCTGCTATGCATTTTGTAGATGTACTCTTTGTATTCCAGGCTTTAGGACTTCAGACCATGACCCAGTTGGATGAATTAGATGAAATATTATTTATCATATTTGATTTAATTATATTTATATTCCCCTTTTCGAAGAGCACAAGAAAAATCAAAATGAGTACAAAAAGTACCAAATGTATACCAGGGAACAGCAACTTTGCCAACCATAGACTGTTGTCCTGATCAGATCCAGAAACTGAGACTGATGATGTGGAATCTTTTGAAGCCCCTGGCCAGGGAGGGGGGGGGGGGGGGAGGCAGCCAATAAAGTTTGATCTCAACCCTGGTAAGTGGTAGGTAATCCAAGTTTTCCAGATATTTATTGTTTCCCACTTCTCCAAATTTAAAAGCTCTGTGAATTGCAATCCCTGTTTTTGATCAACTTGCACCAAAGAGCTTGGCCAACTGCCAAGTTTCTGATGGTTTAACATGAAGCTCTTTGACATTGTCATATAGCTCTGAAGAGATTATCCATGCACTCAATATCTGGAAAATATTGGCTAATTATTCAGGACCATGGAAAATTCCCAGAATCATGTTCAGCATCTCGAAAATGGGAAAATCATCCCCAATAATTATCCACTGGAAGGGAGAATCCCCAGAGCAAGGTTGCTGGGATATCTGCTCTTTCTAAGACATCAGCAGGCTGAAGTTGTTACAGTTGAATGTATGCAATATTGGTGTTGCAATGAACTAGAGTATTTTTATAGCTGCATACAATTGATTGCATACTTAAAAACCCCGCTCTCAACTTATTTCCCTCACCTCAACTTGATACCCTCCTTCATGCCTTCAAAACCCTTCATCACTTTTAACACTTTCCAACTTAACACTCACTCCCTTCTTTCTAACCCTTCTATACAACTGGCTTTCATTCAGTTAACAGTTTTAGTGGTTTTCTCCTATTATGAAGCATTGGTTGGCTGTTTTCAGCTGAAACCTCAATATTCTGCTCAAATTTGGCCCTAGCTCATTAGGCAATACAAAAATGGCAAGAATTCTGCACAGTTAAAGCATGTGTGCTGCAGTGAGTGTCAGTTCTATTGAATATTCTGTGATTACAGGATATTCACAGATCAGGCTCTGAGTAATATTTTTAGCCATCCAACTTTGAAACAGGACTGATTGTGTCCATGATAGCATCCTGATCCAGCTGTGACAAAACCAGCAGATTTATACAATAGTAGGGATTGAAAGAAAAAAGTTGGGCTTGAGGGAAAGAAATGTTTCTTGTAATAAGTTGCTATTGAGGGTTTTTAAGTTATGAGTGCTAAAAAGGTGGCCAAAGTATTATACATCTTTTATAACTGACTGAAAGTAATTTCATCCTTTAGTTGAGTTTGCAATGTTATTTTCAGCAGCACTG
>JARFNZ010132441.1:0-11136 GCA_031763405.1 Balanus nubilus
TATTTATACATGGTTGTGTATAGGTATACAATATATACCTATGTATACATTTATATTAATTGAACTGTATAATAATGAGAAAAGAAGATACCAAAACTATCCTAGCTATCTTCCATGTAAATGAATAAAGTTCAAAGCCACAGTCAATAATTTATATGGACTTAAACATTGCCTGCACGCCCCAGGTAGAGTTTCTTATACAGTTGGTGTGGCAGCCGCCCCCCCCCCCCCAACTTTGAGTCTTGCCCCACCGACAATTTGCTTTACCCCACCAAGTTTTGTCAGATTGGAAGGATTTGGCTTTAAAATGACCATCGTCCACAAAAATCACGCATTACCATCAAACTTGAAAGTTTGCTGGCGTTAAAATTGTTAATTTCGACTTAGCCGCGCAAAAAGGACCGCCAGTATGATATTTTTCCCACCAACTTTCCCGAAAAGCTTCACCCATGCTGCATGTGCAATATTGAAAATACGCTTTGGTTTTGACGGTTTGGTTTTGACGCACGCCGTTAGAAAACATAAACGCAGCATAGCACTCTTTCGCATTTCGCATGCTTCACATGCTTAAACAGTCGCACCCAGCCTCAGCTCTGCGAGGCAAATACCAAAAATCTGACTCACACGACAATCAAAACCTACATCACCTGCCTGGGAAAGATTACCCATACCATATTTGGCGCTCATGTCCGCTGGGTAGTCCGCTTTGAGGCCGTTTCGTTTTATCTGAAATCGTCTCTCATTCCTGCGGTATGAGCTGATGTCACTACGGCCGGAGTTCATGTGATGTTGCACTGGCCGTTCGACCTAGCTAATTGACAGCCAAGGCCGGCGTCTTTCCGAGAACGTGACACACACTTCAGAGCTCTCACACCTGAGGAGACAAGCCACCACGGAAAGACCAGAAAATTACAGTCAGCGCACCGCTTTCTCCGATGTCTTTGTTTTCACGCGCTAATTGGTAGATCTGTAAGAGTGCTGTGTCTGAAAGAGCGAGAGCTCTTCCAGCTCATCCAGTTCTTCCAGCTCCGGAAAGGTGCAGGTTGTTTATGTCGATGGATTTGTGCTTAAAACATTCCTTCACTCTGTATTCAGGATGTCTTACAAATGGGGCGCATTTACAAGCCATGAATAAAACCTGAGATGACATCACACACTACCATATGTTTGAGCGCCTATATCGAGATATTCCAAAGCACTTAGCTTTATTTTGTAGCCAACAAGCTTTCAAAGAAGGAGGGTGTTTTGCTAATGGATTTTAATCTTGTCTTGTGTCTTCATTGTGGACAAGTGTAATGATGATTGTTGAATGCGTTCGTCCCGCATTGCATTATCTGACATTAATTTGACTAACCTCTGTCTGTATGTTTGTGTGTCTGCGTGTGTGCATGTCTGCCTATCTGTCCACACCGAGAAGTCGGACCGGATAAATCTGAAACCTTATAACTCTCACGTTACAGCGTCACCGCGCTAACCATTTCGCCACTCGGACGAATAACGGAGTTTTTACGGAGTTAAAAGGAGTTTATGTGAAATTCACACGGAGGGTGGCGGACCTCAAAAGGTATCTGTCACCAGGCAATTTACCGGAGACCCACGGGACAGATCGAAGTTTAGTTTGGTTTGCCAAATTAATATTTGAATTTAGATATAAACTTACCAAAGTCAGCTTTGATCCTTTGAGCTGATGCCCGGGAAAGCGTCTGATGGTAGAGGCCTTTTTGGCGTGCGGCACCCTCAGTGTGAACTGAGCAGAACAGCGGCACCCTCAGTGTGAACTCAGCATAACAGCGCCTTCATCAATAATACTATATTTACGGACTGTCATTGGCGGCTCGGCCGCACGGGGCGGGGCCCGCTTAGCGAATCACAGAGCCAACTGCCCCGAGTCCCAGCAGATAGCCCCGGGCGGTGGCGCCCAGGAACCTTGGCATGGGCGGCAGCAGGCGGAGATGAGTTGCACCAGCGGGTTATTACATATGTATCTGTTTTGCGGAATGATTGAGACGAGGTGTTGGAAAGATCATTCCATCGACCCTGTATATGTGTTCAGTTTAACGGGTCTATGAGTTAAGGTGCTACCATAAACTAGAAAGTTCTGGATGGTGAAGTCTGTCGTCCAACTTTTCTCACGAATTCAGGAGTCTGAAAAGCACCTTTTTATAATGCTTAAACTTATCAAAGACGCCGTATCGATGTGCATAGGTATATTTTCTTACGTCATTGGTTGAAAGACCGAAAGCAGAGTCCGCTTTGCAAGCGTAGGTACGAACGCATCAGTCCTAATGTCCATATCCAGATCCCCCGTGGCCGACATCGGCGCTGTACTTGTAAGAATATCCACCGCCATATCCACCGTGTCCACCGCCGTATCCACCTTTACCGTGTCCACCTCCATGTCCTCCCTTGCCGTGTCCACCACCATGTCCGCCGTGTCCACCGCCATATCCAGATCCGGCAGTTCCCTTGCCCTCAGCGTAGATCTTGGCGTGTCCCCCGACAAACTTGCCGTAGCCGCCCTTGCCATAGCCCCCGCCGTGGCCGCTGCTAAAACAAACAGTCAGAGTTATTCTTCACTTAAAAGCCATTCCGGGTTGTGAATTTAAATGAGCTGTCAGAAATGTATGATAAATTATGTATCAATTATGCACGTGTGACTAAATTTAGGAACAACCAACGAAAAGTTCACTTTTGATAATGGCAGTACCAGTGACGTCTAACATCAAAGTCTGCATTCTACAGAAGAAAGTGACTTGAACGATGTTCACTGTTCGATTCAAAGGCAGCTTTGTGTTGTTCGTAAAGCTGAGTAGCGAACAAAGAACTTACACATATTTCGGGTGAACATTCTTCACACCGTACTTGCTGCTGCCCCAGGCGTTGTATCTAAGGAGAGAAATGGTCATTGGAAATTAATTGTGACTAATGTCTCTTCGTTGTTAAATATTTATTATTCGCAATGTCATCTATAGTTTTCGTAAGTTAATCCCAGAGCACTTCTTTGCTGGTATTACGGAACACGACGCAAAGTAGGTCCTAAGACTGAAGGGAAAAAGCTGCGAATGGAACGGAAAAAATCAATTAGTTTAAGCTGCAAGTAGGTATCTATCTAAGCCAAGCAAGTATCTAAGTATCTTTCAAGTGTCCGTATCCACACTTTCAAGTTTCGACATTCATTTTACTTGAAATGCAGCTTGAGCCATTTGATAAAATGGCTCAAGCCAAAAATGCTACTCAATAAGCTTCACCCAGTTTTTACTATTAGCAGATGCTGCCAAACAACTTTTTGAAAATATTTCAATTTTCTGGCAGTGCTCACGTTTCGACGTGGGCGTGGCTCTGTGCGTTCCCGTATCCGTCGGCGGCGGCGACAGCCACACACAGAGCGAGCACGACGAACTGGAACGGACGGGCACCGAGTCAAGACCAACGGCAAGGGAAGTGTCACAAGATATCTACGGTAAGGTAAAAATGTTACCGAGTAAAAGTGCACTTTTCATTATCATCGAATCATGGTGTAGCTTCGTATTCGGTTGGAGGAGCTCCCCCCCCCCCCCCACACACACACACAAGCACGAGCTGGGGCGAAAAAAATGGGCAAATCCCTCAACTTGGGCAATAAAGTTAATCAAATCCGAAGAGAAATCTGTATTTTTAAGAATTGTGATGGCACTTAAGGGCGATTTCCACAGCTAAGCCCCTCCAACGTTTTTGGAAAAGCTACGCCCCTGCATCGAACTATAATATATTTGGATACGGCAATGATATCTTACAAACTGAATTGGGTATGAGCGAAACTCAATGTACATACAACAAAATAATAACCTTACCTCCCTTAACTCTGTACATACGCCCCTCAAGTAAATATACGGAGGCACTGGGGCACACATTTGTACGTTTTTCCACAACTTAGAACGTGACTCGATACCATGACTTTCTGCTAGGACATTGCAGACATTGCAGAACGCATTGGTAACACAAACACCAAATACAAAGCATACAAACCAAACACAAAGTAGGTACGTCTTACCTTCATGCTGTTTGTCTGAGTTGCTTGGTTGACCTGCCTCTGTCGACTGTACCTTCGCTGACCTCTGTCCTCTCTATATACTGTGACATGCCCGCCGGGCGAGGCCGGTCGTGACCTTGCCTTACATGCAGCGTGATGGAGGTCACACGCGCGGCGTTTGGCAACACGGCTGCGGCCGGCACGTGCGGACGGAGGTCCAGTCAGCAGTCCTGCACGCAGTGAACCCTGACGACTGTTGAGTGTGGGGCTCACGCAGGCGGACATTGCGCTACTGCGTGTGAACGCGATTTGGATGGGGGGGGGGGGGGGTATTTCTATCACGGTTAATAATCTATTATGGTCGGCGGCAACGCAGACTGTGGTGTTGGAAGCAGGTACATGTTCTTCTTGGGTCATGTTAATGTAAGCATTCCATAAGCGTCTATCACTTGCCACTTCATACGGAGGCTTAACTAAGCTGTTTATAGTGAGTGGCTCGAATGTATACCCGGTGGTGCCTATAAATTATGTGTAGTGTCAACAATACATTTACCGTGACATGTCACGATGCACAACTACTTACATATGCACATAATCTGAAGGCTTGCAGGTGTGAATTGATTGTTAGTATTCTACCTGTACCGTTCAATCCAAGAAGGGAGCAGTCTATAATGCTCCATCCCAAGCTAAAGGGTTGGTGGTAAACTAGTAGTGCTAAAGTGGTAAACTAGCATTTACTTTTCACAAAGTAGGCATATTTGACAACAAAAGCGCATCAAAGGGCATACAATTAAGATGTTATGAAAACAAGTCCAAATATTTGCGTTGTTCTCCATTATTTATCCTTTCGAGAAGTCAATGGTAATTTCTCAAGGGATTAACTGAGATATCTTATATTTGTTGGCTGTTTTGTAGCTGCCAACCCAGCTTTTGACTCATGATCTAATTCTTAATGGGAAATAGTAATGGGTATCGAAAGGGAAAAAATAAGGAGGATCATAAGAATATTTGTAACTCCCTTCACCTTTCAGAAATGCCAGAGAACGTTTATCCAATTAGGTCTTTCCATCTAGGTTACTTCATAATAACATATTTCTGGTTGAAACTCTTGCATGAAAGCGTCTTAGAGTTTATTTTCGCGGTTCAGCCCAAAAACCTTTTTTCGTTGAACGAACTAGCCTTCCATTCTTCGAAGTGTTTCATACGAGCTCATACTTCCTCTTCTGAACATGATGTTTAAGAACTCATCCTTTTCGAAATCACTGTCGCACATGCATCCGTGGTATACTTAATAGGGGGTTTTCTTAAAACACCACATGGCGTCAGATGAGAATCCGGACTTCGGGCGTGCAGATATGGTAAAATATTCCGGGAATGTCGTAAAACCAACGAGATCTCAGGGGAATCTCCAGACTTTTGTCCCGCGTCTTTCGACAAAATCCTTTTGCAGACACGACAACAGAAAATACAAGCCACGAGCAAAAATCGGGTTCCCGAAACCCTAGGTCTGATCCGTTAGAGTATAACGAGTCGAATCGGCCAAGGCCCTGCATACATTTGGTGTGTTGTCTACCAGCGTGATATCGCTTCATCAGTCTCAGTTGACCATAAATGTCGACTCCATGGCCAGATTAAAACATCGCATGGCAGCGGCGGACCCGCCAGGTACAATGTCACGTGACATCTCGTGCAGAGAAGCACAACGGAATACTGGGTATACTGGCGCCATGGCCGGTATTTAGCAGGGCGGTTAGATATCACGTGACAAAAGAGATGGCATACAACAGCTGATGGCAGCCAAGTGTGAAGAAGCAACACGAAGGTCTCAGCTTCTCCCTAGGTCACTGGATTTCGTTGCCGTGACATGACAATTTCTTTATTGTCGCATTTTAACACCAATTCCATCAGCAGTTGGTAGTTCCAGCTGTAGACTTGCCACTTGTTAACTTCACAGAAACATGGTCCTCACTCCTCACCCATTTTTGTTCGAAAGCCAGGCAAGAAATGCCAAGAAAATAGCTGGCCGAGGCTAGCAAAGCAGAGCTTTATTCATTACGAAATGTAGCTTGAAATAATACTGGCGAACTCATAATTAACCACATATTTTATATATTCATACACAAATATATGTGATATATTTATATATATGTATATATATATATATATATCCTCTATGTAGGTATAATTATTGTACTGTTCTAACAACTGCCGTGGGCTGAGTTCATTGATGGCTTGGTTTGAGGTTGATGGCTTGAGATGACTGATCGTTGGATTCCAGGTATGGAAAAAATATCGCTACTTATAACTACTGTACCTGTAAAACATTTTGTATGGGCTTAAGCAAAATTCGTCCGAAAGTAAAACTCATTTGTGGAGCACTGCAAAAAGACAACAAAACTTGCAAGGAACTTGCAGCTTAGGTACATTAATCATCTGCAAAATAATAATACGTGCTCATTGCCCTGGCAAAAACTTAAAATAGCCCATTAAGTATTGGCATCTACGACAATCGTTAGACAGGACAAGACTATGGGAAACGACTTTTCATGCTGGTTTTCCTTGTATACCAACTGAAATCAGTAATTATGAATTCATACTTATCGACAACCGATACAAAACCAAAGCTACACCCATTAGCAAATATAAAAATGTCCCAAAACGAGCATACTGATTAAGGGACGAATACCCGGATAAAATATGAAATAATTGTGCAACGTTCAGGACAAAACAGGAAAAGAGCAGTTGGTTGAACCTGCACAACAAGCTTTGCTTAGCGCGGATTCTGACCTCGCAAATCTGTCCCTAAAATATATGATAGACTAAAATATATGAAATATAAAAACGTTGAAACAAACATAATACTTGCATGCATGCCACCGCTCACCGCTGATTTGACCACAATTGGGATGGAGATTCGAGTTAAAAACGAGCGTTTGGCTTGTGACGAGAGAAAGCTGGTGATGCCCTATTTGAAGGTCCTGGGTTGTTTGGTGACCTCTGAGGTCAATGGCCCAAAATCGCCAAATTGCGTTTTTGCCGATAGATTTCTTCTTATCAAGCTTGATAAAGTTCACCATGACGTACCTTTTGGCCAGTAAAATGCGATTTGATACATTCCAGGGCTCAGCTGAGTCGCTGACCCATCTTCTTTGCTAAATGTCAAAGGTCAACTTAGGTCATCTAAGGCCAGTGACCTCAGTTGATCTGTAATGGGTCATGACCTCATTAAAACCCATTTCTATGTAAAATGAATGTGAAATTCGAAATCAGCGCATGGGAATACCCCAGAAGCCACTAGAAATCAAAAACGTCATCCGAGGTCAACAGAGGTCATTAGCCTCGGTTGACCTTTTGGGTCGGTATCTCATTGGAAACCATGAAGGTCACATACTCCTGTTTCCTGTTGCCTGTCACATACATACATGCACCTGTGTACATACTCCTGAGCAGGGGTGCAACTTCTCCAAACAAGTTGAGGCGGCAGAGATTGGGAAAAACGCTCAAAGTACCATCAAAATCCTTCATGAAACTATCGGATTTGACTCACTTACTCGACAAAGTTGGAGGGACTCAAGTCCCTCCAACTTGGAGACGAAACAACGCCTCTGCTCCTGAGCGTCAAAAATCAGGATGCGCGCGAGTTGTAAGCATCGGTATGCTACTGAGCGTCGTTTGCGCTTGACACGACCTTGAGATTAAGGTCACAGGTCACGGGTCATCATGGTTGTTGTTGGCGAATTTGTAGGGTAGGTGTAAAGTTGTTTAATAGTATAGCACTGCAAATTTCGCCGCGATCCGCCGATATTTACGCGAGATATTCTCGTAAAACCGAGGGGGCGGCAACCCCCCCCCCCCCCCCCCCCCCCCCCAAAAAAAAAAACACTGGCGAGGGCTAAGTGGTGAGTAGTTAAAGGCTGTTGTTGGACAAAAATGTGGTCAAATTGGTTTCCATTGGAAGTAGATAGCAACAAATCAACGGTAGATGCATATACCAGATCTTCTTCAGAGATGGTAATATACATATGTAGCGAATGATGAGCCGATAACAGACCTGATGTCTTCGTGCAACTCACTAACCTAAAGAATTCGGGGATGAAGCTCTTCGTGGACTTCCCTATATATGACTCACAGAGGAGTTCAATGGTTTCATTATATAGTACCGATTTATCTCCACCATCAGAGCATACTTTGTACAAATCTTTAGAGCATACTTTGTGGCGTCATACACAATCCATCCGGTTTGAGAATTAGACCTGATGATTTTCATGTAAGGATGTTGTTTGTAAGCACATAAGTGTATATAGTTAAGTCACAAGAGCGTTTCCTAAAAACGATTCTTTCGCCTGTAACATTTGGCTCGAGTCACTTCGGCACTCGCTATTTTGGCTCTGGCCTGGAGAAGCCTGCGGTCAGTGACAACATGCAGTCAAACTCGAGGTCTGCTCGCAAAATTTCCAGAATAATTTAGGCAAACAAATGACTTTAGTGAAGTCAAACCCGAGATCTCCAAGAAAAAAAAACTCACGCGTTCTTCTGGTTTTTATGGAATCTGCAGAAACCCAGAAACTTGGTGGTAGTGAAGGACGTAAAAGAGAGGTATAGAGTAGAGCTGCCACTTTCTTGGCCTGCGATTACCCGCCCCACCCCGCAAACCCTCTTCAACTACCCGCCACAACCCACAAATCCATATAAGCTGTCAAGTACCCAAGAAAACCCACAAAGCAAATATCGTATTATCATGGATGAGGTTCAACAAACAACACATTCACAGGCAAATCATTAGAACAAACACACCCAGCCAAACTGTGCTTTAAAATGTATAACCTATCGGGTCTATTCACCTAACAAAATATTGGCTTTCAATATTAAATTTTATTAAAATTATGCTACCCGCGAAATATCCGCGTAAGCCAAAGGGTTGCTTATGCTACCCGCTAACCCGGTGGGTAGTTGCTACCCGCGCCTTGCGGGCAAGCGGGTATAAAAGTGGCAGCTTTAATATAGAGTCATTAGGGTATTTTAGCGTTCAATTCACTCAGCATCAGCGTGACGTCACCGGAACAGTCGGTCCGATTCGGCCGCCGCTGCGGCTCCGGTTCGGAACGGTGCAAATATTTTGAATGGGATAGCTGTGTATCGGCTGTCAGGGGCGGTCACAGGTGATTTGGGGGATATCCGGTCCATGCCTGCCAAAGGCCCATGGGAATGGCCAACATAGCTCTCCCACCAAAGCCTATGGGGCCGACTGTGCTCCAGGTCAGAGTGGGCCCTCGAGAGGTCAGAGAGAGAGCCCTCTGGAATCCAGCAGAATCTAAAGTGACCCATACAGGACAAGTGAGCACTCTCAAGCCCGGAGTGAGCCCTCTTGGAGGTCGAAAAGTGCCGTCTGGTGGCCACAGAGGTCCCTGGAAGCCGGAGTTAGCCATATAGAGGTCAGATTCAGAGCCCCCTGAATTCGAGATAGTGTTCTGGGTGCTAGTGGAGGCCTTCTGGGACCAGGAACGCCCTCGAGTGGAGGGGGTAGAAAGGCCCTCTGGATTTTAAAGTCTATAATGGTGCCTCCCTCCCTCCCCGAAGACCAGAGTGGCACATTAGATGCCATCCTTTGAGGACAGGGGGCGTGAGAAGTGAGAGGCCTTTTGGATGCCGTCAGGGTCTTCTGGGGCCGGAGACCCTCTCCTTCTGGCGACAGCAGATCTTCTAGTGGTCGAAGCGGTTCCTCTGGACGCCAGTAGGGGCCTCATAATATTTACTGAAGATCGGAGAGACACACTGGAGACCGGTGTAGGCCATTTGGAAGTTGGAGTGGGTCTACTGGAAGCCAGAGTAGGCCCTCTGCTGGTCAGAATGGGCCCTCTGTAGTTCAGAGTGGGCCCTCTGGAAAGCAGGGCAAATTGAAATGCTCGGCAGCGTGGCTGCGACGGCGGGGCTGGCCTCGGCTTGGGCTGGAGCAGCAGCCCGGACTGAGGTTGTCATTTGGTGATGTCACACCTAATGTTGAGCCTCCGGGCAAACGACACGTAGGAAACTCTGGGATTGAACCCCCTGGCGGCAGTATTGAACTCCGAACGGCGAACTAATGATATCATGTTTCAGGCGATGTTGTATGCTGAAGTATATGTCGTAGACATCCTTAATCAAGGTTAAACTCCCACCAACAGCTGCAACACCACTCTTCACTCAGGGATAATGGCGCTATGCTACTGGCGGAATCGTGGCAAGGCGTTGAATGTTGCAAAACGAACTTCGTCAGAAAGAAAAGGTCGATAGTGAACAAAGGGGTTGTTTGTGGTTTCTAGGCGTGTTTAAAATGTTGTTTCTTCCTGACTTGGCACCCGCGGCATGTTGTTTCTTCCCGAATATGAAGAAAAGTCTGCTGTAGTCGACACAACGCCTAAAGTTAATCTCCAATTAGTTCCTTATATCCTTCATGCAGGTTCAAAAGGCAAATGTTTCCTTATTAAGCAATTAAGCACTGCTTAACAAAATGAGCGTTTTAATGTGGGAAGACAGATAAGCATTGTTTGGCTGGCTTGTTCCTACAATAGGAATGAGGAAATGATGTAGTAGTTATTTTGCATTAGAATAGAAGTAAAAATGTATTTTTTCATGTCCGCGTTAGTCATTGTGGACCACACATGTATAGTTTTAGAGCGCAAAAGTTGTTAATTACTAATTCAAAATCCGATGAAGATGGATATCAGGACTTAAAGGTAAAAGCCGCCCCAACAAACAAAACATGATTCAGCAATGAGATACTGATGCAGATTTGAAAAGCATGGTCAATAAAAATCGCGATAGGGCAAAATGCAGAAGACCAAGTTGTTTTGTTTCTTTATGACTTATTTGCTTGAAAACACGTTCGATCAAAACCGAAACTGCGTCCATGCAACCAGCGACGGGCCTTTTAGAAAGCAGCTTGCCAGATAAAGGGTGGCACATCAAAACTTAAATGTTATTTTATATATATAATATGATGATAAAGACATTGTGCATTACTTTAACCCGCGACTTGCTGGGGGGGGGGCGTTAAACGCCCCCACTTTTTTCGTCGCACAATGGCTCTGGTCTGGCGCGCCGCCGGCGCGCCAAACTTTAAGTACCTGTCACAAACAAAGTTTCTCATC
>JARFNZ010132452.1:0-11136 GCA_031763405.1 Balanus nubilus
CGGGTGGCAGGCGTCTGAAATAGCCGATCGGGGCGCGGGCTAACCGGCACCCCAGTGGGTCTCTGTGCCACGTTACTCTGGTGGGCTCCAGTCTAGGCTCCAGAGGTCACCAAATGCCACGATAACATTTTCTTCCGAAAGGCTTTACGCAAAACTTTTATCCGTTTGGCATAGAACAGTGATGCTCACACCATCATGTTTTTTCTCGTCAAGGCACTTCTAAATATATCATTGTTTACGTATAGTTAATTATAGTTATGATAAGTTATGGACAACTTTGAAATTTGACCTTAGGTCAGGGCCACGTATGACTCAAGTAGGTCAAGATGCACTTGAGGCGATACGTTTTGATGAGACAAACACTTTGGTGCTACTATCGTTACTCTATCAAAAGTTACGAGCAACAAATGTGACCTCAACCTTTTTAACCTTGTAGGGGGTTACAGATGAAATTGCACATGGATAATCACGAATGGCTCAAGATATCGTGATTCTGAAAGAAGATTGGACTGATCCGATGCGTATCTTTGGAATGGGAAGTATTTTAATATTTTCCTATTGACTTATAATGGGGAGGTCGCGAAATTGATCTGACCTTAGGTCACCGATATAAAAAAACGAAATGTACGCATTGTAGCCGTCATGAAATCCGACAGGTTTTAAATATTTCGAACGAACACTGTGGGCCGGCATGACCGCAAACATTTTGTTTGGAGTTTAAGTCACTTGACGACCTCGTGACCTACCCTGAAATGATCTGGGGTCAAAGTTTTCATACTATATGTTTAATTGATGCCCCAATAATTGTGACAAATTTACGCCGTCGTTATTCCACTACATGCGAGAAACCCGAGGTGGTCGAATTGCCCTTTCCTACCAGTGTGAGGTTTAAAGAACAATTAATGGAATTTTTTCCAACATGATGTACTATTTTGTAATTTATACTTATACACCCTTCACCACAGAACGTGGTCAAGAAATCCTCAATTTCTTGCGAGCCAAAAAATGGCTCATCTTTTCAAGCTCACAAATGAGTCGGATCTTGTTTCTTTGAGGCTGTTTCAGTTGTCTTAGATTATGAAGTGTTTCTGTTCTTCTACTTTCTGTGGCTCGTTTGCTGTAAATGTGACTTGAGGCGTCTCCCTCACGGAAAAAAATAAAGGGGCCAACCTAAGGGATCAGGAGCACCAAGCATGTTTTGCCTTTCCAATTAATGACGCTGCAGGAAATGAATTTTTACACAATCATGATGAAGACGACTTAAGCTACGATTGTCGTTGACGGTGGGGATGCTCAGGGCAACTAGCGATTCCAACAAGATGAAAGGAATTCCATCACATGCAAACGCATGATTTCATACCTTTAACAACGTTCCGACGACCATTGACCATGCATTCAGCCAGAGGACGTGGCATACCTGGCCCGTGCAGGCCCTCCATCTGGTCCCTCCTGTTGATTTTGGCTGGTCAGATCAATTCGGGCCAAAAGCATACCAGAATGATTCTCAGAAACTGAAAAACGGGAAAAAACTCATCACACGTGATACGTGAAATATAAACAAATTGAATTGCTCCATGGCATCCGTAAGGTTTGAAACAAAACACTTGTATGACAAACGAGCCGATTCGTGTTTACAAGAAAATGAACACTTTTTGCACACGTGCGGTAGTGACGAGCATGTACAGCGCAAAAATATGCACCATATTGGAAAAACATTAATTGTTCTTCAAAACGGTGTAATGCAACAGTGAATGTGATGCATATTTTGTATCTGTCGAAGATAAAAATGACGCACGTTTTTATTTCCACCCAATATCTACGCGCTGCCGACGAAGGCTTCAGGAAGTAAATACGATGAAATAAGCCGATCAACTGCATATTTGATTGTCAGATGACACGCGACACTAGGAATAGTTAAGAGGCATTGCATGCAACATTTCTGTCTTGGCTGTACCTACAGTGTACAAGCAGTGCGGGTACTACACCAGCAGTGCCTGTTAACAGTCTACACCGTACGTACACAATGTAGACTGTATACAATGTCGACTGTATGCAGCGTAGAGTGTAGACGGTGTAGGCTACTTCTAACTTGAAGAGTTAACACCCATTGTTACGCTCGTTATCAGAGACAAACGGTACCGCATGCGAAGCCCTGGGGCGTCGTGCCAAAGATAATCATATAGCCCTGTATTTGCTACTTCGTTAAACGCCAATCAACATCATCTTTAAACAGCACACTGCATGCAATGTTGTGGGAATGTTGAGTTGATGGTATGCAATTAGGTTTAGTGTCCAGGGTTAATTCAATACCTTTGTACATTAGCAAGCGTTGTGGAGGTGGGGAGAAGGTGCGAAATCAACGTCTTCCCCTTCCGGTTTTTCGACCGTTTTTGCATACCTGCCTAGAATTCAGTTGTGCGCTTGTGTAAAAGTAATAATCTTGGGCCACCTCAGGTCAGGTTATCAGGTCAGGTCGACGTCCAGACACGTGAATTAATCATTTAACAAGTTTGTGGTTGTGCCATGGCCAGAGTTTTTGGCAGAGCAGTTTTAAACTTCAGGATTTCATTAGGGCCTAGATACCTAGGCTTTGTTTACCCCGGACTTTGTATATCGGTGACCTAAGTTCAGGTTAATTTCTTGACCTCCCCCATTATGAGTCAATGGAAAAAGTACAAATCCTTCCCATTCAATAGGAACGCCTCAGAGCAGTCTAATTCTTTCAGATTTTTCTTTTTTCATTTTAGCCCATTCTTGATGGTATCAGTTTCAACTTTTAACCAGCGACCCCCTGTAAGGTCATCCGAGGTCCTATGAGGTCACGAACACTTTTTGCTAATAACTCTCGATAGGATGAAATTAGAGGAATGCAAGTGGCACCAATGTGTTTGTTTCATCAAGACGCGTCTCCTGATATACATCTTGACTTACTAAGGTCACGTTAACCTTGATCTTGACCTGAGGTCAAATTTTGAAATTTGCCTGAATAGGCCAAGTGTGGTATATTTCGAAGCGTCTTGGCGAGAAAAACATGATGTTGTCAAAATCGTTGCTCTATCTGTATTAGTTGACAAGTTATCTGCGCAAACAAAAACGATTTTCCTAGAACACGGACGTTTTGACCTTCGATGACCTATGCAGCTTAAAGTATTGAACTGATCTCAAAACTGTGAACAAAACGTCGATAAGCCATTTCAAGAATTTTCTATTGCTTCTTGAAATTCCTTCTTAGCTAGCAGAGTTCCCGAGATAATGCCAGAATTTCCTAAAAAAAGTTCATGTTTTTAGAAAATGTGACCTCTAACGACTTCATTTGACCTTGAAGATATTGACCTAAGGCCTTGGAAATTACACACAATAGAGTTTCTGACCGATCGACTCTACCGTCCTAAGTTCGTCATTTAAACTATTAATTTAATATATTATATTAATTTATTATATCATATATTCATTATATCAACTATTAAAGGAGCCGAGATCTTAGAGGGGCGACGGGGGCGTCCCTCGTTCCTCGTCTCCATGTTAAATATTAAATGGGTCTCACATCCACACTGTTGATAACATCGAATCAAGTATATATAAGCTTTTAGCTTTTGTTTGGTGCATTGGTTTCAAGTATTTCCTGAATTATTGAAGCATACATTCGAAGCAAGGAAAGATCAAGACTACGCACTGTTGTGGTCTTTTCTTATATTCCGAGGAAGGTTATTCCTAGCTTTGTGCCTATTAACTGTAATATCACTGGGAGCATAGATTACGGTGGGTGGGTCAATACATGCCCTGCCCGGCCGTTGATTGTATAAGATAGCCGCTCGCTGCGCTATTTCGGTGTCGTGTGCTCCGGTCCCAACCCTGTGGCCGAGAATAGCCCAGCGCAGCACCCGGGCAGCACCAACTGCTGGTGCCGGCTCTCCACACGGCGGCCGTCCAGGGAGCAGCGGCAGTTCAGCCCCGGCTGATGTACCGAGTACTGGCACGGGGTGTCGGTACTATCTGCACACGGTACCGACACTCGGCACGGGGTACCGAAGGGGACGGCACGGGGTACCAAAGGGGACGACACGGGGTACCGAAGGGGTCGACACGGGGTACCGAAGGGGACGACACGGGGTACCAAAGGGGACGTCACAGGGTAGCAAGGGGACCGGCTGTGTCAGTACCAGACACCGGCAGCGAGGTATCGACCCTCTCGGTCTCAGCAGGGTCGGCAGATTGACATGACATGGCAAACTAAATGCGTCATTCGACAATGATATGTGGTTCTCGACCTTCACTGTGCCGTATTATGCCGCATATATCGAGCGACATATGAGAAGCGCCGACGAAAGCTGAGACGAGATCTGCTGATCGTGCTTTTTGAGCTGTGTTGCATCGCATACCTTTAGTTTGTTGCCTGTATTCAGTGTTTATCCGGCCGCACTATAGGCTATTCGGTCGTGATATCAGCGCGATTTTGTTGCGCCTAAAATCACATGTCAGTGATGTATAATAACTCCGCCGGCCATATGAATGGTTTCGGGGACGCAATATACTTATTTTAGCCGTCGCCCGGGTGACATCACGGTGCCACCGGTCTTATCCAGAGTTCACACTGATACAGAGTTCACATTGAAGGTGGCGGACTCCAAAAGGCATGTGTCATCGTCACTCAACCGGGCACCAGCCCGACAGATCGAAGTTGAAGTTGTTTAATTCACGTTTGGAATCGAATTCAAAATTGGTAAACCAAAGTCATATTTCATCCGTTGTGCTGTTTTCCTGTTTACCTGTTGTAGGTACTGTTTAGCGGGCTAAAGTGAGTGAGTGAGAGTGAGTTTAGTGGTAAAGTGACTGATGAGTGATGACAGATGACTTTTGGCGTCCGTCTCCCTAATGCGGTGTTCCCACTGAGGTGGTGGGTGCCAAAAGGCCTCTGCCACCCGTCATTTTACCGCACGCCGGCTAGGTGGATCTAAGCTTATTTTGGTTTGCTAATTTGGCATTTGCATTTTAATTCGAATTTATCAAATTCAACGTCGATTCGTCGAACTGACGTCTGGTAAAGTGCGATGGCATATTTTTTTGGCGTCGGCCATACTCAGTGTGAACTCCGCATTAGTGTTAACCTCGCATGAGAGTTCAGCCGCCAGACGCATATGCCATTGCCGCCTTACGTGACACAAGCCCGACAGACCAAAGATGAATCATATCAATTTAAATACAAGTTCAAATTAGAGTTGGGAAAATACATTTCCACGTCGATCGATCCATCGGGCTGGAGACCGGTAACGTGACGATGGCAGATGTCTTCTGGCGTCCGTCACTCTCAGTATGAACCCCGCATTAGTCTGTCTGCGGCTGGGCCAGGGAGCGTCTTCGTCTGGAGCGGTATGCTGCGCCGCAGCACTCCACTGAAATGCGGCACAGCCTAACTCGTACTCTTCGAACCGCCTGAGCGGTGACTGTGCTTTTACTCAGATACTGATGATGGGACCAAATAAAAGAGATATACAGTTTGTTTTTGTTTGATGTGCCGTCGCGTCCCACACATAGACAAGTCAGACAGTATGATTGATGTTGTTATATTATCATGTCGTCACGCGGTAAAACAATGTCAAAGTGCAACATTAGATCTGGTAATAAAAGCAAATCCATAAAATGTAATGAATTTAAATTCAGATGCCGAGCTGAACTTCGTACGGTTGTTAATATCTATACACTAAATGCATGATATGTTGAGTTCTGTGACAGATTTTATCAAAAAAGACGAAATAAATGGTCAAAATGAAAAAATTAGAGATATCCCACTTGCATGTAGCACCAACTACCATCTATTCCAAGTGGCTTAGCCTTGATTATGAATTAATAAATAACGGACCGTGACCGTTTAATTGCCGTTGCTATCCGTTTCGCTCTAGGTTTAGCAGACATAATTAACTCCTAAAAATTTAACACTGCACGGCACACGCATCTACGTGCATTGTGCATGGTAACATACTGGGGCGGGCTCAAGAAACGTCATCATATTCAAAGCTGCATTTCCTTTGAAATACGCTACACAGAACCCTAAACTTTGGACGATATAATATCACAACATATTTCAACCAACCATTCGAATTGTATGTGATTCTGTTCATTTGGTCGTGATATGTTGCACTCAGAAGATAACGTAACATCTTCCAATTTGTTTTACATCTTCATATGTTGTTTATTTTATGCTGGCGTTCAATGACGTGCGCTATTCCACGTGCAAATTATAAAACAAAATCAAGCGGTTCGTCAAAAATCTGGAAGACGGACACGGCCAGGAGAACTTAGAACTGGAAGTCGCCGTTTGAGATCCCTCACTAGCATGCCCTTGCGTAGAGAACCTGACAGGAAAGATGGATTTGATGGCCTTCAACGCACTCCTGGGCCCAGTCGTATCAAGTTTCCAGTGTTTCCAAATGCAGTCCTGTCCATATATGGCATGCACTCGGAGAGGGGAAGCCAGCCTCGATTCGCCGCCGCCTGCGACCCCTCCACGCGGGCAAAGCCAAGTTGTGCAAGCTCGCCGCCGGTAGATTCCGACCCTCGGCGGCCGCCACAGTCCGCAAGAGGGTAATTATTTGCCTGAGGGGACGTACTTAGCGTATTTACGGCATTTGGTAGCACTAGTAAGATTGGGCCTAGCGCAGCAGCTGCTACCCGCTTATGATGAGCTGTACACAAATGGTTTTATCCTGCAGAAAATAAAACTATTTTTCTATAGGAGCAGATGAACCTACGGGCTTCCGATGGAACGGTATTCCTTCATCGACAAGGACAAATGGTAGCTTAACTCATTAAACGTTAACCCTATGGACTACCGCGTCTGGAACGTCCTGGCGGAAGCCATTGCCTTACCGTCAGAAGTTTGGCTCCCTGAAGGCGTTAGGAATGTTATTGGGTGGATACCTGGGACGTTGTGACTGAACACCATCAGGTAAAGTATCCCGTGACCGTAAATGTAACGACTGAACGCTGAGCTCCGCTCGGAGGGAAGCGCAATCACTCACGTGCTCGATGAATTTACAAAAAATCCACTTAGAAAAACAATTATTTTGGTCATTTGTTTGTGTCGACTTAATAAAATAATAATGAATGAATGGATTTACTTGAAAATTTGCAACAATAATAATCAATATTATACAAATGGGTTTGCGGAATTTCAAATTCCTGTATTTACTCAAGCCTCTCGGAGATCGTCCGCAGGTTGGAGACGATGTTTTATCTGCCCGATACAGTGTTAATTTGGGTTTTAATGAGTAGTGCTGTAGGTATATTGGGATTTCAGCGAACCAACTTCACACCCGCCGAACTGTCTGAGTCGAGACACGCTCCCTTATTGCGTGCAGCCTGTGTCGCCACCTCTCACAGCCACACAGGCGGGCCAATGACTCATGAAGAGTTGGCACCAATGATCAGCTCATTACAAATGGTAGCTAATACTCAAAGAGTACATGCCTGTAATCTCTTCTCCACCTCTATGTCCGATTAACTGCAGTACTTTGCGTTATCGCAATCTCTGTTATTCCCCTCTGTGTGTAATCGGCTGTCGACATGGTCGAGTCGCATCAGTGCGTATTCCGATATGCCAATATTGACACACAAACGTGCTCTGTTTGCATTGCGGCCCTGTGCGGCAGCTCAGCGGGTCGAGCGGGGACGATCAGTTCTGAGAAGGGGGGGGGGGGTGCAGTGCCTGGCAGTCAAGGCTGGGTCGTACCCCGCCACCGCGCTGCTGCGGCAAAGCATGGCGGAGTCGGTCGGCAAACAGTGGTGGGTGTGAGGGACTTAAGTAATTTACCTGTCCGGGCCCGTTCCGGGGCGGCACGTCGCTGCGTTATGTCTCACTAATTGGTCCGAAGTCCGCCTTACGAGCGATGTACACCGCTCCGTGCTGTGAATTTTTCATGACGCTGTAGAGGCTCCGGGAAAATTGCCCAAGACGAAATTAGTTAGATAAAGCACTCGTTTTCAAATGCAGCACATATACATACGTTGTACATTGAGGTATTTATAACGTATAGTGATTAAAGCAGTGTTCATTAAGGAAGTAGTTTGAGTTCGTTGTAGTGAAAATAATAATGAAATATCACAGCATGAGATGATTATCGGATCCCTGTGGGATTTGCCAAATGTAAAGTACCGAATTGCTTCATGTTTCATACAAACTCCTTTGAATGGATCAATGTCCGTGTCCTGTAGGTCCCTGTTACCATGGTCTTACCAGCCCCTGTCTATGTACCATAGTCTAACCAGCCCCTGTCTGTGTACAACGGGGACTGTGTTGCCATGGTCTAACCAGCCCCTGTCTGTGTACCATGGGGACTGTGTTGTCATGGTCTAACCAGCCCCTGTCTGTGTACAACGGGGACCGTGTTGCCATGGTCTAACCAGCCCCTGTCTGTGTACAACGGTGACTGTGTTGCCATGGTCTAACCAGCCCCTGTCTGTGTACCATGGGGACCGTGTTGTCATGGTCTAACCAGCTCCTGTCTGAGTACCACGGGGACCTTGTTACGGCGGTCTAACCATGCCGTGTTCACAGGGCCGTGTTCCTGTGGTGTCACCATCCCCTGTCTGTGTACCACGGGACCTTGTTACCGTGGTCTAACCATGCCGTGTTCACAAGGCCGTGTTCCTGTGGTGTCACCATCCCCTGTCTGTGTACCACGGGGACCTTGTTACGGCGGTCTAACCATGCCGTGTTCACAGGGCCGTGTTCCTGTGGTGTCACCATTCCCTGTCTGTGTACCACGGGGACCTTGTTACCGCGGTCTAACCATGCCGTGTTCACAGGGCCGTGTTCCTGTGGTGTCACCATTCCCTGTCTGTGTACCATGGGGACCTTGTTACTGCGGTCTAACCATGCCGTGTTCACAGGGTCGTGTTCCTGTGGTGTCACCATTCCCTGTCTGTGTACCACGGGGACCTTGTTACCGCGGTCTAACCATGCCGTGTTTACAGGGCCGTGTTCCTGTGGTGTCACCATTCCTGTCTGTATGCGGCAGGGCCTGTGCTACGGCGACTGTCCGGAGGGCTGGTGGGCCGTGGACGGCGTCTGTCGCCGCTGCCACCACACCTGCCAGGACTGCCGCAGCGGGCGGCCGTGCACCGTCTGTAGGCAAGGCCTGCTGCTACACGAGGACGCCTGCGTCGCCACCTGCCCCGACAGGTAAGCACTGTCGCCGTGGTCGAAGCCCTCTTGTCTGATGCCACTGCGGCGTACGGAACAGATCGGAGCGGGCGAGCTAAACGGACACGATCGGGCAGACAGCGCGAAGCTGACGACAACTCGGCCTGAGCGATGTCGGTGGGCTGTCAGAGTTGTTCCTCTAATCTGATGGGAGCTGGTCCGCGGCGGTGTCCCCGGCCTGATGGATTGACGCCTGGCGGGCCGACTCCCCGCCCGCCGCCTCCGGTCATAATGGGCCCGGCGGCGCCGACCACTCGCCGGGTCGCAGCCCTTTGGTGCCGAGTAAAAAGGCCACCGACTGCGGCCCGGCTGATGGCCTGGGGCGGCCGATAGCGGTCAGCGGTCAGCGGTCAGCGGTCAGCGGTCAGCGGTCGCTGAATCAGGAGGCCGGCCTGACGACTGAGCGGTGTCGGGCCGGCTCCATGGCCGCCGGAATGGCCGCCGGTCTGCGTCTGATGCCGTCGCCGTGACATTACCTCCCGCACAGGCCTCCCCGGAGGATGGCCGTGGTCGTACCGAGACGTTAAACGGAATCGGTGGGCTCGGCGCCGCGGGTCGCAGCGGTGTGAAGCTGTGGGAGGGCGGTGCGCGGGAAGGCAACAGCCGGGCAAAGCGGAGGCTTCAGACTGGTGCAGTGCGGTGGTGGTCGGGTTCTTTACCCGTTGTCCACCGTTTTGCTGACTGTCCAGTCGTTGTTTTCTGCCTCGAAAACGCTGAAGCTGCATCGTTCGCTATTTGGTTAGCAGTCGCCTCATCCCTCTCGTCTCTAATCCACTCGGCCGTCTCGGAGCTCCCGAGGCAGACAATCTTCCCTTTTTGTGAAACTCCACTTTTGCTGCGTATCCTATAATGAAAGCTCCGTCGCGCCTCCCTACTTCATGCGGATTTCAATAAAGCATCAGGCGATCTACTATTTCCGTCCCTCATATTTACATCACCGCCGCTCTGTTGTAGTGGGAACCCGGCACATCTCTCTATGGCAGTTAGCTGATTAAATCAGCTCCGTCTAGCGTGCTGACTCTTCCAAATGGCATTCGAACCTCTGGCCGGCTTTCTGGCGAGCTCGGATGTCTGACAGTAATAGTCAGCGCCACGTCCGATGATTATCTCGGAGATAGGGTGTCTGAGATGACGGCAACGGCGGGGGAGGCGGCTGCGGCGAAGATGGTTGACGGGGTGGCTGAGATATAAACCGACCGGGTCGTTCCGTGTTGTCCGGTCCACTGAGCAGTAGGCGGACGAAAGAAAGGCGGACGTCGGAGGCCTGAAGACACTGGAGGTCGGCCAGACACGTGTGGCCACGTTCTATGATCGTCCGAAGATACCTGGGTCTGAGACAGCCGGGCGATCGGGTGAAGGCCCCATAATCTGTTTAGGAGAGACTGAGTTCGAGAATTGACCTGTTGCTTGTCGATTTTGATATCACGTTTTGAGATTACGTATACATGAGACCAAACCTGTCAAGTGAAACACATCTATTTTTTTACTGAACTATTATTTTTGCAATAAGATATCTAAAATATTGTATTTACCTTCCTAAAGTTTCGAAAGAACAACCCTCCTGAAACGGTCGGTGATTGGTCGAGACGACCTTGGTGACGGAATCGTATCGTAGCAGTATGCTAACAACGGCATCGGTTAATGGCTGCTTCCACGAGGAGTCTTCCACTTTTATATTTTAACCCGCCCGGCGCTGGGGTCTCCAGCCACCTTCCGTTGGCTAGGGGGGGCATTTTTCGCCCCCCTCGCTAACTTCCGAACCAACCGTCCGATCGGGACGCGTAGGGCGGCGATCGAAAGGTCTCAACTAGACGAATCTAAGTCATGCTTCAAATTTGCTTTCCAAGGTCAAAGGTCAGATCAAGGTCAGGTCAAAGGCAAAAAATGACGTATTTTCGCATTTAGGCTGCAGAGACCAGACTACTAACAGCAGCGTG
>JARFNZ010132463.1:0-11135 GCA_031763405.1 Balanus nubilus
GGGTATTTAAAACTGTACAATCTTACTACTTGAAGGGAATGTAAGGTTTTCCCACTTTTTTGGAGTTAACGATGCATTTCGACACTTATTTTGCCATGTCTTGTCTGTATCAGTATGCACCGAAAACACTCTGAAAGTTAGGTTTACGCTCCACGAGTACTTGTTTGCTCAGCCAGACTTTGACCAGTTTTTTTCGAAACACGCCGAACCTCGTGACTTATTTTCATGATACATCCGGGTTTTCATGCAAGTTAAGAGAAGAATGATATTCACGTAGATGGAAAATTAACTTACGAGCACACACAATCGCTTGAAAGTGAAATAATTGCATTATCATTAAATTTTATTAGCTATCGTACCTCAAAATTATCTCCCTCTAAAAAGTCTTAGAGATTTATCCACGATTGTTGACAGTTGGTACTCATCTAGGGTCTTTTGCGTGTGCAATATTGTAAAAAAGTTTGACTTTTTAGAAATAGCATTTGAAAGATCAGTCGAGGATTCAAAAGATAAGCAAAAGTTGAAATTAGAAAACAAAATATTTCGTCATTTGCGATGCGATTGCCAAAGTTATTGATAAGAGAATTAGTGAAATTCGTGATTAGAGAAGGGCATTAGGACAAAGTGATGTGCAAGTACCATAACATTTTACCGGTACTTACAATTTTAATGTTGAAATTCTAGCTTTCTTTTCAAACAGAATTAGGTAAAATTTTAATAGAATGTATTATAAATATCAAGCTATAAGATCCACACTTACATATACTTTTGCTGACATTTTCAAAATCCTTACATACCCTTTAAATGCAGTTGTCACAAATATTAGTTCTGCTTTTGAAAGATGTGATTCAGAAGAAAATACGAAGACGTTCATACGAAAGCCCGAATTTTAAGTTGAAGACCGAATTTTGGCAACGTCGATCTTTAGAGCGATTTTATCATTGTTCCGGGACACGAGGGTTCAATCTAACCCGTTGAGGGCTTCAGGCCCGCCGGTTTCTCCTGGGCGCAAACGTAGAGCAAACGTTACCAAAACGTACAATTTGTAAAGTTGAACAGCCCACACACAGCAACAAACACAAGCAGGACACGGATATCGAAACGACGTTGAAGGGAAGCTAATAATGTGTAACTTGTTTGTTACGGTGCGATAAAACAAAATAAAACAATCGGGTTTTTAGCTACGTTTACTTTACTTACTTTACTTACGTTTACTTTACTTATGTTCACTTTACTTACGTTTACTTTACTTACGTTTACTTTACTTTCGTTTACTTTACTCACGTTTACTTACTTTACTTTAAGTTTGTTACGTTTACTTTACGAAGGACATTTGCTTTACGCTTCGTTAACTTCTCGCTCAATGAAAACTTACGTTTACTTTACTTACGTTTACTTTACTTACGTTTACTTTACTCACGTTTACTTTACTTACGTTTACTTTACTTACGTTTACTTTACTTACGTTTACTTTACGTACGTTTACTTTACTTACGTTTACTTTACTTACGTTTACTTTACTTACGTTTACTTTACTTACGTTTGCTTTACTTACGTTTACTTTACTTACGTTTACTTTACTTACGTTTACTTACTTTACTTTAAGTTTGTTATGTTTACTTTACGAAGGACATTTGCTTTACGCTTCATTAACTTCTCGCCCAATGAAAACTGGGCATAATCATGAGACGAAATATTTCAATTTTATTAATTGTTGATTCATACAATTTAGACACAATTATATGTATTTAAGTATCACGCACCAAAACAAAAATGTGACCCTTTAAATAGTACCCTGGTTTAATTGAAGTATCCCAAAAAGAGTTTCGGTCGTCCTTCGTCTCACATAACTGCAATACCAGCGCGATTTCTGCTGCAAGTCGCCATCTCCATATGCATTTTCTGGGATTTTCGGCGCTAGCAGTAGCCGGCATCATCCACGCGTTTACGCCTAATTTACTTTTCTTGTGTAATTCGCCATTACCATCACTTCCCCTAATATATGGTAATATACCACAAACTTCCATCCTATTCAATTTATGTTAGTGAGAAGGGAAAGAATATGAACATATTTTCCGAAATGTAACTATTAATAATCTACGGGACGCTTTATTATTGGTTGATGTCAATCATGAAAAGCAATGTCCAATTTAATGAAATGGCATTGCATCCAATGCCTTGCTTATACACATGGAGGGAGGTATTTCGATCGTATTTTGTTAAAAATATTGTTTGCGTTCATGAAGCATGGGTTGACACATCTCATTCCTACATTCCATGGACTAGCCATATCGATCAAAGATCATCCGATATTTTTTGTATATTTTGCTAACCTGATAGAACATAACATAATATAACATAACATACATTTTTTTTTTGTTCTTTTCAAGAGATGTTTGGGTGATGGGTACACATATTTTGTATATTCTTTACTTATACACAACGGTAGGGAAAGATGGGGAGAAGTGGGACACGAAAAGACTGTCAACTTAGAAAAATCATTTAAATCAGTTATATAAAACAAGAAGTTAAAAATGAGTCCATCCAATAGAGCATGCATCTTTCCTTCAAAATGCGTGCCATTTTTGGGAAAATATAAAAACACATAGATGTAATTACATGATATATACACAGTGGCAAATGGGGAGCATTGGGACGGATCCAGGAGGACTGGGGCATTTGATGTGGAGAATTGTAATTGTATGAAATTATAATTGTAAACTAAACGAAAAATAATGGTCATCGCAGCATATTATAATTATATCCAATAAAATGAAAACAAAATAAAGCAGCATGATCAAATGAGTTGCATATGTACATGAAATTTATATTCAATTAAAATGGGTGTGCAACATAACATGAGGATGAAAACTGGGACACCGTTTCTCACTTCTACCCACACCATCATTTTCAATAAATTGAAATATCAATGAAATATCATAACTTATATCAGTCTGACAATTGTGCATACGATTCAGCACTCCAAAGCACTTCCGAGATATATCACAGATAATAATCAAGGCTTTATCATTTATTCGATATTTTAATTAAGCAACTTTGCCAAAAAAAATTGAGGTGCACCCACTTTCACAGAAGTGGGGTGGGTTAGAAGAAATTGTGTGTTTTTGAAATCAGCAAAGGGAAAAAACAGCATAGGGAAGAAAAAATCAACAAATCGGCCAGCTCAATTCCATATAATTAAGCCGTCCCAGTTCTCCTGTGTCCCATTTCTCACCACTCTCCCCTAGGTATTTCGATCGCATTTTATTGATAGCTTGGATGATTGATGGCGTGGTTACGAACATGATTGTCAAAATAATTAATTAATTGATCGATAACGTGCAAAGTTTTGCTGTTCCCGGGATTTGCAAGTCACCATGTTTTTTTTTTTAAGTTGAGACAACTAGATGCCTTCAACTACCATGTTATCTGTAGTTGAGATGATGCTGGCAGTGATGCCAAAACTTGTCTTTTTCATTGGTTTCATTTGGACACTAAAATAAATACTTAGCATGTCATCAATCATTTTCACAAACAATTTGACGATTATTTTGTCGAAAATCTTAAACTTGTTCATGGAGAATAGGTTATCACATCTCACATACCATGGACTGGTCATATCGATCAGACATGGGTATTAGATCATATCATCTGATAGAGGTAATTTGATACCAAACATATAGGTATTTCGTGATGTTTTAGTGATAGGTACACCAGTTTCTCTTGACGAAAGAGATAATCAAGCCTGTTAAAGGGACATACATCCCTACCTAAAAACTAAACTTTGATATGTGATAGCTCCAGTTTCTTCTATCCTTACAGTTCAGTCCTTCTCGAAAATTTCACCCTCACTCGTTCGCTATCTCCATTTGAATTTTTTTTTGTATCTACATTTCGATATTGCCGTTAACGGTGCATTTTTTTGTATTTAAGTACTTAATTAAGTCAGGGCAGTAATTTTCCGGACATCTGTTCTATTCTCAAAACAACTACATTTTAAAATCAATATTGCAGACGATTAAGGGCAAACTTCTCAAAACGGTCTGGACTGGTGAGACAGTAGAAACACTGGCACTATCACATAACAAATATGAGAAAAAAAACTGAGAATGTTCCTTTAAAATGTGCCAGCAAGTCAGTGAATCAGGTTGCATATCTTCTTTATGTAGATTGTCTATCACGTATAATTAGACAGTAGTCTCATTTCTTTTAAAATGGTCGTTGACTCGTTAGGTATATTGAGTTTGAATTTCAGCGTTTCTATCCTGTTCAGTTCTTTTCATAGCTTGGCATAGGTGATGTTGGCAATGCTCTTCCAAGGATATGTATCCCCATAGTTAGCTAGGAACGTCACGAAAAGAGTGTGTACTGTGTATGCGGTGGGGGGGGGGGACAGTTAAATTTTGACCTCTTTTTGAGGAAAACTCAACCAGCTACGATAAATTTATATACATATTCGGGATACTCTCGCCCTGGTTAATCGCTTGCCGTCGTGTATAGTTTTTGTTGAGTAAAATGGAAGATTTAAGCAAAAAAAATTGGCCGAAACGTGTGTGTGGGGGGGGGGAGGGGAACAGGGCATGGCCCCCAGACCCCGTTCCTAAGCCTATGCGAACGACGAATAGTTGAAAATATAAAATTGGAAACACATACACCTGGATACTTCGGTAAATATCGCAATATCGTGATCCCAATGCATAGAACAAAGGCTACCGACCTATTTGATCAGGAAACAAACTTTCTTTAGACTAGCCACAGGACTCGACTCATCTCGCATTACCACCTCCGAACTAGTTGCCCTTGTGATACAAAATGAATACCGACGATAAGATAACTAAGTCCAATGAATGTAAAGCCAGGTGACAATTCGCTCCGTATTCAAAATAAATATCCACAGTGGTCCACGCCGGTGAACGGTAATTAGACAATGACGTACGGGGCATGGTTCAATGGGACCGGTCGTACCACAAATATACAGCTCGTCTACCATCCGTGGGGCAGGTCATTCACATCAAGCGGTTACCACGCGTTCTCGCAATTTGTGATACGCCGGGAATATTACAAACCAACTTCGGCACCACGGACCATTCGACGTGACGTACTATATCAAGAGTTCTGCGTCGCGTATTCCCGCTCTGTCCACGGTACGCGTCACCATCCGCCGCCGAGTCACCTTGAAACACTTACCGGTCCTCGACCTCCCCCGTACCCCAACATCACGCTCCCGCCACTGACCTGGTTTGACCTTGACGCGGCGAGCGCCAAAACACCGCGAGAACCACCGACGCGACGGTCCACCGACGAACTGAACCAAACCGTCACCACCCTACAGCTCCCCACCAGTCTATTTTTGTACCGAGGCTTGACCGCCCAACTCTGGCTCGCGGCTCTCCCACACACGGAGGTGGCACGTCAGCACCCGGCGACGGCTGGATGACGACTGAAGTGCAGCGACCGACGGCGCGGCGCGCGGCGCGGCACGGCTCCCGGGGCGGCGTGGTGCGGCTTGCACGGCTCGTCTGGGCGTGTTTACTGCCCGACGTCCGGACGCGACTCGCAGTCAAAGTCAAGGTCGGCCACGGCAAAAACGAGTTGCAGCGTCGGCCGGTGCTGGTGGGGTTACGTCAGGGCAGCTGAAGGGAACTGGAGAGCGCCCAGTGGCAGCTGCCAGTCGCCCTAGGTACCGGGAAATCGGTGTCCGTCATACGATACCTGGACCCGATCAGGAACAAAGGAACGCCGCGTCAAAGCCCGCGAAAATGACGTAGTGTGACCAAAGTCACCGCTGACAGCGGGACTTCAACGTCATCGTTTACCTTTATTCATTACGAAATGTTATGTATTTTGCCATATATAGGTATATTTTCAGGAAATGCTTCAAACCACGTAACTATAAATAATAATCGGTTGTTTCTGTCATGAGCAAACGCGACCGAGGCTTAAAAGACGAGCATAACTGACCTCCTTAATTTCACGTTAAAAAAGGTAGTAAAAAAGATATTGTAACATGCAGGCCAAAATGCTAAAAAATGATTGCAGTGACTGGAACATAGATAACATAAATACTATTTGTGCTATCTATGTTTAGTTATCATAAATAGTATTTATCTTATCTATGACCGGATAAATTATTCGTTTCGTGATGTTCAATTTCGAACCGTTTGTTCTATTATGAGTGATTGATCTGTGAGTGCAAACCTATCCCCGCAAATTACCTTTTCAAACTGTATTTTAGCTTGGATCAAACAGTATCGAATTTTTAAGCAAATAAATTTTAACGATAAATACGTCCAAAAATTTATTTAATTGTAATTTTTTATCGAAAATAAGCACCAGAGCATAGATGATCCTGGTGGAGCTGAAGTCACGCACACTCGGAGCTTTTTTATCTCCCGAACTCACGAAATATGTTAATGAGTTAACGTGTCAGATGGCAAACCGGTCAACGATTCTCCAAGTAACATAATCTAAGCATTTTTACATCGTCCTACTGCCATGAGGAGCGCAGTAGCCGACTGAGGGGCAACGACCTTTGTTAACTATGTGACTGGTTCATGGTTTTGTGGATAAACAGTGGTCTCTGGCGCCAGACATAAAGACTCCATACATATTTAGGGTGTTCCATCGTGTATATGAGAACGGGACTTAACGTAGGTCCCATGTGCGGAAACACAGTCCACCGAATGTATGTTGTATACCTATTGTTGAAACGTAATGGAAAGAAGATGGCCAATGAACGAAGGAGCTCCAAGAAAAAAGTTTGGGTGAAATTTTATATTTTGCCGGGAATAGATAATACTAAACGAGGTCAGAGAAATAATTCTTCGAGACCGAGATCCGTTGAGGTCTCGAATAATTATTTCCCTAAGTGTGGTATGCTTTTTACCTTATGCGGTAAATGCACTGCATTCTTTGACAAAATACCGCTTTTATCTTTCATTTTTAGTGTTGACAGATTGTGTCATCAGAATATACAAAACTAATTTCTCAGCACTTACAAGAGAAAGCGCTAAGCAGAGGACGAAATTAAGAAAGCTAAAATCATCCAGAGGCTATGTGGATACCTACCGCGAAAAAAAATGATTGTATACTCGTTTCAAATAGCTCAAGAGTATGAATATGTGACAAGAATATGTTTGTAAAAGGGGATATTCCCGCATAATAACTAAAATTCGATATGTTACCGACGCCAGTGGTCCCGGGAGTGGAACCTGATGTCGTTACAATGTGCTCCGTTGCGATCGAGGGTAGACAGTAACCACGCCATAGAAACTGTTACCATACCATGCGGTACCATATGACGGTAACCATGTCATGTATGACGGTAACCTTGCCGTGTGGCCGGTAATCATGCCGGTGACATGGTAGCTATGCTGTTCTGCAGAGTATACTGCAGCCGTGTGCCGCCGCTGGCGCCGTCCTCCATTACTTATGAGAGCTGTTTGGGAAATTTCAGGGCCAGTCGCACCGTCATCCAGGCCGTGGCCGAACCAGTCAGACGTGTTCGGGTAGGTGTCTACTGCCGACATCGGTCTCCAAATTCCGGCGTCCCTGCTCAGTGCACTCTGCTCAGTGCACTCTGCACGGTGCACGGTGCCCAGTGCACTCTGTACAGTGCACGGTGCACAGTGCACACTGCACAGTGCACAGCGTACAGTCATGCAGGGGAGAAGCCGTGTGTTTCACCAGAGTGGTTCTGCTGAATCTCCGTCTGACGTGCTCTTGTGAGGGATGCTTTGGATCAATCGTCGTTGATGGCGCGTTAGATGACGGCTTCTGCTTCTCATGTGACGTGGCCGTAAACACAATCGTTTCCAGACAGGTGGGGAGTTCCGATCGTTAATCTGAAGACGTCACAGCGGGAACTACTGAACTTTTACCTACCAAGTATGCACAGAAGTGTATATCCTACTATTCGGGAGAATGACGAAAGTCTGCTGTGTAGATGCGTGGTCATGTCATCAGAGTCCGACCGCCTTCATGAGTGACAGGATGCACGAACTGTTTATCAAACGTGCAGCCAAACGTTTGAGTTGAGCACGTTCCGTTCCAGTTGAGCTGAGCACAGTGGCGTATTCAGGGGAGGGGGACATTGGGTCATGTCCCCCCCCCCCCTCCTTTGACGGATTCCTAAATGCGTCACTGGCTGAGCATGAGTGTTCGGAACCATTCTAGAGCTGTAAATGTAGATGAAATGTTGCTTAGTTACCCAGCAGTGGCATTAAAACGGTCAGAATTATCAATATGCATGCCGTCTGTCTACGGCCCCTGATTTGATAAATAAATTTATACCAAAATACCTACGTATTTCACACAACGCAGGAAGGTTTAATCATGCAAATACCTGAGTACATTCGTAGGTACCAAATAACGCGAATTGTTTTTGCTGAGGATCGTGCTAAGGCCCGATTTAAATCTACCTGAAATGTCCTAAATTGCTTTCTGGAAACATCGATATTAGGTAAATATCTATAGTATAGTACACCTAATCGTCTATAAACATTAAAATTGTGTCGACCTGTTCTTTTTCAGTTATGAGAGTCGTGGGGCTGGTATCGTTTAGCATTACTTGATTACTTGCATTTTAGTGAATGGTGGCGGATATTTATCACTGTCGCTTAAAACATTGTATGCATGCTAGTTTATAACCAAAGCTCTGATACATAATTAGCGAATCATAGCAGGAGCGAACCTACAACGGTTCCATTTGAACAACTATCCCTCTGGAGTCAGCAAAAAAATATTTACTCATTAACTGGGCACCATTTTTACCCATTCTTCTCAGGTTTCACGAATAATTCACTCCGTGGATAAAATCCAAACTCAAAATAATGAAAAAATACTTTTATTTCGGATCCTTGTTACAACGGATTAGGTATAGTAAACGAGTGCATTGACCCTGCATGCTTTTAAAATGTACCCATCCGGAAGGCAATCTGGGCACGCTGTGCCTAAATGAGCCTTTGGCAAGAGTTTGCAAAAATCACTTATTGCTGAAATACGGGGGCTTTCATTGTTAAATGGAGAGTCTATGTAGTTTGGTAGACAATGTTCGAAGGTTGTATTAAATTTTAACTCATATGCATATATCTTTTAGTGTTAGTTCCCGCACACGAGTTCCCGCAAGCCGGTGGATTTTGGGTACTCGCCCCCTATGCCATAATAATACCAACCAGGCACCAGAAATCGAACCTTTCAATGCAGGCAGGAAGGTAGGTAAATGGCTTCTGGACCTACCTAAATCAACTCCATCATCTCGGTGCGAACACATGGGCGCGCACGTGCTGTCTTCACAATTCACATAGTCACACGCTGCGGCCTGGGGCAGTACAAAGTCTGTTTTAGCCGCCTATTGTTTACCGACTAGGCCATGAACCAGTCACAGCCCAGCTGAGGTCATTGCCCTCACGCTGTATCCGGGCGAGATAGACGGACAAAAAATGACGCCGGCTGACCAGTCCTCGGTGCCGCTAGCACGCATCGCCAAGCTCCAAATGGATCTGTCTTTTTGTAGGCCGTGCTTTGAATATAAGGAACGTCTATGTTTCGTCATTCTTCCCTTTTTGTGAATTAATTTATTGCTTACTCAGGACTCGGGAGCGTCTCCAAAGAAGTGTCGCCATGCCACTGTACGAATCAACGACAGCATGACTATTTAGGGTCACCCACAGGCGGATCCAGAAAGGTGGTTTGGAGGGGGCCAAATCCCCAAAATACATAATTCTGAAACCTCATCGCATTTCGCTTGCTTGCATTACTAAGCAATAACAAACACAATTTTATTTATAAAAGCTGCGTAGATGTATTCCTACACCAGGAAATGTGCCAATTTTGCGCCGATTTCAAGTGGTTTGGGAAAGAGCTTTTGCCCCTGCAGCCCTCCCCTTGGATCTGCTACTGGTATATGATGCAAAACATGAAGTACGGCAGGTATGGCTTATGGGGACAGTTAATTAAATTAAGCACCCATACAACAGTAGGTATCGGACCAGTTAATCCCTCTAACGGATGGAATTAGTAAACACGAACGACGTAAACGAATTAATTTCATGGAATCATTGAGGTAAAGCGATTTAAATCAACCCGAATAGGATGGTGAATCTGTTCCGCATTGCAGAGAGGTATTACGGCACAGTATCACCTCCAAACACAAATGGCATCTCTTCCGCCTCCGGCTCAGTTGCTGGCCAGAAACGAACGATTAATCGTCAGGTAATGTTGTCTCCTCGGTACCAATAGTAGGTATGCTCATTGTACCCTAATTGTAACGTGAACAAGCAATGGTACTCAACAATGCACCCTTGCGTCTGGTGAGGATATAAGTGAAAAGTTACAGCCGCCATTTCAACCTTGGCGTTGTCTCATTCATCATTGGTACCTATATTATATTACAAGAACATTAACAATAACTGAAAACTTTGACAATGAGAGGAGCGTCGCAACGGTTCTGGCGCCGCAGAGACGGCACCCGCACAGTGACCACCGATCTCCAGGGCACCCGCACAGTGACCTTCGATCTCAGGGCACCCGTACAGTGACTTTCGATCTCCAGGGCACCCGCACAGTGACCTTCGAGCTCAGGGCACCCGCACAGTGACCACCGATCTCCAGGGCACCCGCACATGGACCACCGATCTCCAGGGCACCCGCACATGGACCACCGATCTCCAGGACACCCGCACAGTGCCCACTGATCTCAGGGCACCCGCGCAGTGACCTCCGATCTCAGATGACCCGCACAGTGACCACTGATCTCAGATGACCCGCACAGTGACCTCCGATCTCAGATGACCCGCACAGTGACCACTGATCTCAGATGACCCGCACAGTGACCACCGATCTCAGATGACCCGCACAGTGACCACTGATCTCAGATGACCCGCACAGTGACCACAGATCTCAGATGACCCGCACAGTGACCACAGATCTCAGATGACCCGCACAGTGACCACAGATCTCAGATGACCCGCACAGTGACCACTGATCTCAGATGACCCGCGCATTGACCACCGATCTCAGATGACCTGCACAGTGACCACCGATCTCAGATGACCCGCACAGTGACCACCGACCTCAGATGACACGCACAGTGACCACCGATCTCAGATGACACGCACAGTGACCACCGATATACG
>JARFNZ010132474.1:0-11134 GCA_031763405.1 Balanus nubilus
AGTTCGTAGGTCCACATGGAGTTGATAACGATCTACGATAACGAACCTACGACGGAGTAGGTACGTTTGGTGAAACGGGGCCCTGGTCCTTCTCAGGGTCAACCAACAATGAACTTACCACCAACCAATGAAGTACCACCTGAAGACGCCCGGTGAGACCACTGGCCGGAACATCTAACACACAAGGCGAGGAAAATAGTCCGAAAGATCTTTCCGGTCTATTGAAGTGCAATTATATATTAAAAACAACTCGCTGATAACGTGATGAGCGCTGCAGAAACAACCCATTAGGCCCAATAAATACATACACTGTACAGGTTCCAATTAACGAGATACCATCAGAGTCATCCTACCGTCCGAGTCATCCCAGAGTTAGAGTAATCTTACCGTCCGAGTTATCTCACCGTCCGAGTTATTCTACCTTCCTAGTTATTCTACTGTCCGAGTTATCCTACCGTCCGAGTCATCTCACCGTCCGAGTTATCTTACCGTCCGAGTCATCCTATCGTCTCCTACCGTCCGAGTCATCCTACCGTCCGATTCATCCCACCGTCTGAGTCATACCACCGTCCGAGTTATCCCACCGTCCGATTCTCGAGTCAGTCCAACGTTCAGTGCCCAAATCACTCTGCTATATGAGAGGTAACCGACTTCTCAAGTCAGCGTTATCGTGTGTGAGTGCTTGTGCTAGTCGATAATACTTTTTATAACATGCGCGAATTAAGATTCATGAGCTCTGTGAGCTCATGTTTTCTCTCTACCAGTTCTCTTTATTGTAATAGTGACTTCTGCTGCAGAATATTCGATACGAGAAAGAGCAGCTGGAATGAGCAGTTTATGCGGAGGTTATTTCTGCTTGCTTTGCCATTTCCTGTTGTGTCGTGTGCGGCTAAACGGTATGAGAACTATACTCACATAGTACCTACCTTCACCTAAAATTTGAGAGCACTTCGGCGCAGTTTGGGCCCGGAGCTGCGCATTGTGCGGTCTCCACGGCCGCAACGTGAAAACACCCGATTTTGACCTTTGACCTGACCTTGACCTGTCACGTACCACAGTTTAAAAGTTTCGAGTATGCTCTAGATGAGTCTCGTAGAGAGCTTTCGAATGCCGCCTCGTACGTCTCGCTTCATTAATTGGTCACGTAGATAATCTGGGGGAGGGGACACTTTTTGCCCCTCCCCCAGTCAATGGTGTTCGGCTGAGCGAGCCCAAAGTCAATGACGGGTTAAGTATCCGCCTGTTATGAAGTTATTTTTCAAATTAATTTTTTGATGTTTTCAGACCACGTACAAAAAAAAATGATACCTACGGATTTTTTAGCCAAAATTAGTTCATAAACATGCATCCTTTGTTTAAAACTTTGAATTTTAAAATTTGGCTTTATTTGACCTGACATTGACGTGATCTTGTCACTATGTTCAATTCAATGAGTTCAGATGGTAAAATTACCATCACCAATGAATTATACGTCTAAAATAGACAATAAGCCACGCGTTGCATGACTCACATATCACTTTTGCTTAAAGTGACCTTTTGTGATCTGACCTTGACCTTAACCCATGCTTAGCATGCGAAGTTTACTCTTGCGGTCGCTTCATAATACATTTGAGAGCATTTTGGCACGGTTTGGGCCCAGAGCTGCGCATTTTGCGGTCAGCGCGGCACGGAACGCGAAAACACACGATTTTGACCTCTGACCTAATCTTGACCTGATACGTGACCTCACTTTTAAAATTTCGTGGATGTTTAAGATGCATTTTGTTGAGAGCTTTCGCATGCCGCATCGCGCGTCGTGCTGCGGTCATTGGTTCGAAAAATAACGAGGGGGCAAAATTTGCCCTCGGTCAATGGCATTTATCTGTTTCCCCGGCCAATGCCGAGTCAAGGTGTGAGACATAACGAAGGTATACATAATACATATGCCTTTCCAGCACACAGATGTTGTCCGAGAGCATTGCTATTGTTTCTCGAATGCTATAAGTCCTGGCGTTAGAACAGCTTACGCGCATTTGGGGCGCATAGAGGAGAGTCAAACACAGCTTGGCCCACATGAGTGATATTAACATAGTGAGGGCACTTATTAGGAGCACATCCCTTCTCGAAATACACGGAACATCGATGGACACTAAACAGTACAGGAACATGTAACATGAATCGGGCGTCGAACAAAGAGGTGTTCGAGATATCACGTCAGGGGTGCACCCTGCTCGCATACAGCGTCAGCCAATCCCTGTGGTATTTGTACCCCGCAAACAAATACATCAATTGCTCGCGAGTCGGTCCAGGATTTTTGTTTAGGCATGGGAATGCACTATAGGGAGTAGGCAAATCATTCTATAAGCATGCGTTATGCATCGCTTCATGTACATCATTATATATAGTCATGCGTATATTGCTGGAAGCCATTCATCCCACATTGTGCGTAGGCTATGTTTTGATTAGGATTTTGCAGAACACTACAGGATTTTGATTTTACGATAACGCAGCTATAGCACGAGCTCAATTTGTGGTACCGCAGAACATCGTTTTGTGCCGACCAGTGACCACATATATGCTCATCATGGAAGCTGCCCATGTTCTGTGTTCTGTGTGCGTTGTGTATAAAATAGGGGGAAAAAACATTAACTTGTGTATTCTAAGCACATATTACCATGTTCTGAAGTTTGTGAAACTTTTTGGGATATGCAACCCATCCCGCCCACCCCTCCTGCACACATGTGCTCTCTGCATTAAAGGAAAATCTTTTTTTTCCTGGTGGGTCTAAAGCCATTTTCCGGGCGGGGAAATCAATTCTGGCAATTTTGGCCAGGAACAAGAGTTACGTTAAACTGGTTTATGTAAACCGGGATCAAGGCAGAGGGAGAGGGAGAGGCAGAGGGAGAGGGATCGACCACACCGAGAAACCACTTGGGGCATGCTCTGTTTGGTGGTAAGGGTACCTCTGCTTACAAAATCAGTTATTTTTAAGTCCGGTGCTAGCATGGTGTTTGCGTTCAAGGCCTTCATATAGCAGCATTTTGTATCAATTTCCGTCTCCGTGTTAGGTGGTACTAGCGTGTGAACCCCTGCGCCAGCCAATCACGTTGCGAAAGTCAGCATGGCCGAAGATAGTCAATATTGTAAAGGCCTTAACTTGCGTCATTTTTTATTATATCAGTTGCGCCACATTTGACTTATGGGAGGGCGAGTCTGTTCCTACTACTCGATAGTGACTGGCCCAGGGTGGAATAAGTTGCGTCATACAGGCAACGTCATACTTTCCGCAAAAAAAATCAAGATAATTTGTAAGGAATATTTTTATTTAAGAGCCATAGCCATGTTATGAATGTCATTTTCTAGTACCATTGCCTCCTTCCGCCCCCCCCCCCCCCTTTGTAGCATTTACAAACATCTGGAAGTATCCTTTAATGACATTAAAAACAACGTCTTGCACAGCAGAAGTGACATCGTGAGTGATCTCTGTTCAGCTGAGCAAATATGCTGATGATGTCATCAGTCATCTGCTTTCAATTCAAATACGCACGCAGCTTCCACCGATCTACCGGGTTTCTGACTACGGCTTAATAAATTTGCTCTTGCCATCAAATAAGATAGACGTATCCACTGCATCACCTTGATGAATACCTCATTTCTGAGCAGTGGTCGTGCAGCCGAGCTGGAAAACTGTTCTACCTTCACAGAAATGTTGGCAGTTTGACCGAGCTAGCTTCATTGAGTCATGAACTCAGTATGTGTTATATACCTGATGTAACGTTCAGTAAGATTATTAGAGGTACCGGCCGCAGGGGACCTGAGATAAGGCCATCACCGCCCGGCTGGGATTACCAGTCGGCCAAACCAAAGAATCCTCTGACCAGGGTTGTGCTCGACTCTGAGTCGATGAGTCAAATTTGACTCAACTCTGATTCAAATGAGTTGGGTCAGACTTGAGTGAGTCAAGAAAGCTTTGAGATTGAGTCAAGTCAGAAAGGAGTCATGGATTGTTGCTCGAGTCAGAGTTGAGTCACCTGGACGCTGCTTTAGTCGAAGTTGAGTCGATATATTCTTCTGAGTCATACGAGATAATGCAGTGACTTAAAATAGCAGATTGGAAGATTTGACAGATTTAGCATTGCGTCTATGGCGTTGCATGGAAAGAATCGACTCCAAAATATCCCTGATCGCACCCCCCCCCCTCCCCCCTCTCCCCGGATATAAATTGTTGGTGTTGTTCAGTCAAAAATGAGTCGACTCATTCATTAGTCAATCTGGAGTCGAATCAATATGCTTTCATTGCCTCTTTTAGTCAGAGTTGAGTCAGGGGTTAAAGTAAATGAGTCAGAGTTGAGTCGAGTAAAACCCTTCTTCCACTACTTAAGTCAGAGTTGAGTTGGAGTCCTTCCGAAATGAGTCAGAGTCGAGTCAGTCGGGAAAATCTGAGTTGAGCACAACCCTGCTCCTGACTCAGCATACCTGAACTGTTTCTGTGGTCAGACGCTAAGGAACACCGAAAATAGTACGGCTGTTGTCCAAGTTATCAAAGACACCGCCGCGCTGACATTGGCGTTCAGCCTAACCCCGGAGGCCTTATTTCTTTCTTTCTCTTTGAATTAAAAGCAGTTGGTAAAATATCACCAAATGCTTCAAGAAACCATGCTTATATCTCTTATGCTGCTAATATTTGCTTAGCCTGACGCCTTCAATATAATAAATAGTGCTTTCCAATTCCATCCAACGTGATTACAGAGGACCCACAGTAAGCGCCACCTCCGTCTGGCGACAATATCGAAAGACCTTCACCTCCGTATTATGTAGATACTGTTATGTGAGCTAAGCCGTTAGCAACCTATGCTAACATCAGATTTATCATCTTACATGCTTCCATGTTTTCCGACATTATCCAATGTCCGCATGCGAACAAAATGCAAGTACTATATAGTGATAAGTGTCATAATAAGTGACATTGCCAGAGGTGTGTGATAAAGTCAACTGCTGTCACGGATAATGGCTATGGAAGGAACTATATCTATGCATGAGTGTTTTGATGCTTTTGTGTTATTGTGATGTGGGTGCTTCGAATGGCAAAATAAATATTTTACACCCTATTTTATCGCTTGAAACCACTGGCGGATCCAGAACAGCGGTCTCTGGTGGGTTGGGAGGGGGCGGGAGGGGTTGCATATCCCCAAAAAGTTTCACAAACTTCCGAACACTCATCGGATTTAGCTTCCTTATACATTGCTAGACGTTTTAAAACAACACAGGTCCTTGGAGTTTCTTCTATGCATATCAGGAAATGTGCAAATTTGTGCCGACTTCAGGCGGTTTGGGGGCATTTGCCCCTAATGCCTACCCCCTGGATCCGCCAGTGCTTGAAACAACTCCCATCACATCAGAGTCGCAGTTCATCAACATATTACATGCATTTGCTCAAAACACTTCATATAAATAGATCATTCTTGTCAAATAATAATAGAACAACTTACTCAATCACTCACAACCATTGTCCTGTCTTTGGCACGTTCATCGGTAAATGCCCAAACTAAAAAGTAAAGACGACACTGTCCCTCAAAAAAAAACCTGGAACACTTTCTCAATCACATTACTTTGTGAAACACTGGCAACGTAGATTTCCTGAACTTGGTTACTAACACACCGTGTATCAGATCTTTGCGGACTCCACTAACATTTTAATGTAGTGCAAAATCAAAACACTATCAAAGCCTGAGACACAGCTTGCGCGTTTGACCAAGCCCAACATATGGACCGTTCATGTGAGGAACACTGACTAGAAGAAATTCATCGACGCTGAAAGATATACCACCTCCGTGGGTTTATGGGGAACGATGGGGACCACATGGCGCCTTAAGAGCTCGTCTATCTTCACAGCAGGCGCCTCGTCCTGTCACGTTCATCCCACCGGTTCCGGGAGCGGCCATCTCGGCGGGCGGCGTAATGTCTGCACGGTCGTTCCGGCGCGGGGGTCGATCGAATGGGACCGTCCGCGGCGGTCGCAGAGGGTCATACTGTCCCTTCCCCAGCACCACTCACACCATCTGGGGCTCCACGGAACAGGCCCGTGCCACGGCGGGCCGTCCTCGCTCGCTGCCATGCCAGTCACCGTGTCCCCCAAAGCTCAGCGTGCTCGGGTCCGAGCGGAGTCGTCCTGACCGTCCCGACCGAGGCCTCTCCAGCTGTGGGTGTGGGTCCTCCGAGGACGCCTTGTCCACCGGCCAACAGTACTCCAGCCGCCGCAGCCACAGGCCGCTGCTGTCGGAGTTGCAGGAGCCTGAGGTCGTCGCAGGCGCCTGGCCGGCAGCCGACGCCGACGCCGACGCCGGCGGTGAGGGTGACGGAGACTGTGACTGTGACTGTGACGGTGACGGTGACGGTGACGGTGAGGGGGAGGGTGAGGGTGACGATGTGAGGTTCAGCCGGCCGGAGAGTGACTGACTCACGCCGTGCGAGTGCCTCGCATTCAGCTGGCCCCGCGCGGCCGCCGCCGCCACTGGGTCGTGGGGGATCGGCAGCGGCAGCGGGGAGCGTTGTGGCGCCCCTCGCCCCACCACTGGGAAACGGAACGCCCTCGCCGCCAGCTCCGCCGCGCCCATGGCGAGACTCGCCGGCGAGCGCTGCGCCATCGGAGAGCCCGACGAACTGTCCGAGTCGATGGCGATGGCGTCCGTCGAGCGAGCGCGGAACGGCTCGCGCGGTCCCTCCAAATGCTGGCTGACCTGCGCCCAGGTCAGCTCCGAGGCCTGCCGCCGCAGCCGCGCGTGTCGCCGCCGCCGCCGCCGCCGTCTCTGGTTCGGCGTCTTCACGAAGGCGTCTGAGAGTCGGCGCTGCAGCTGTTTGGGTAGCTGCATCGTCAGCTGCGTCGCGATCGACGGCCGCTGGAGGCATGTCCTCGGCGCGCGCGCCTGGATCTCCAGCTGCATCTCTGACTTGTACAACTGCTTCCTCACAAAGTTCTTGAAGACGCCTCTCAGATTCTTGCTGCGGCAGCCATAGATCAACCCATGTATTGGACTGAGACAGAGAAGAACGTGCGCGGCGAGCGCGACCCGCTCGTCGACCAGCACGCCGGCGACGCTCTCCCAGGTGACCAGGCTGGCGAACGGCAGGTACATGATCAGCAACGGCAGCAGCACGTTCACGGTGGTGCCGAGAGGTGACCGGCTGCGCTGGGAGCACTCGAGCCTCTCCCGTGGCACGGCCAGCTGAGCGTTCATCGTTACCGCCGACACGATCGCCGAGACGATACGACTGCGCTGCGTCCGAGCCACGATCAGGATACGCACGTTGAAGAAGACAATGAGTGCGGCGGGTAGCAGCAGCATGCCGCAGATGTACAGGATGCCGAAGACGCCGTCTCGCAGTCGGCGGAACTGCGGGAGACACAATCCAGCGCGCAGCTGGTAGGAGATGCCGGCGCTGAGCGGCAGCAGCACGCAGCCTGCCGAGAGCGCCCAGCAGGCGCCCAGCGCCGCCGTCGTCTTCCACTTGGTGACGGCGTCGTTGTAGGAGAGCGGGACGCAGATGGCGGAAAACTTGTCGTAGTTGAGGCCGCAGATGGTCCAGAGGATGATGGCGTGCAGCAGCAGCGTAATGCCACCGTACAGCGCGCACTCGACATCGCCAGACACCCAGTCCTCCTGCAGAGGAGGAAATCAGGATCAAACATACTTCTCCACTCAGTCTTCCTGTGAAGCGGAGGAGGGTCAAGCATCACCAGACTCGTAGTCCTCCTGAGAGGTAGAGGATAGGCGTGTTACATGACATAACAGAAACACACTCCTCCTGAAGGGGAGTGAAACACGACAAGACATCGTCAGGTACTCAATCCTCTAGTGAAGCAGGGAAAGATCACACGATGCTAAATTCTTGGTTATCAGGTGGGAAGAAACCCGAACCAGCGACTCATAATTTGAGCACTCTCGTCAGTGTGACACACATCAAGAGCAAATTATATTTTCACAGATATAACTTTCATTTAAAGCAGCCTTCAATGCGATACAGATTTATAAACACGACCAAAAAAGACCCAGGAGACCTTTCAAACTGGAACAAAACCACGCAACAAAGCTAGGGCCATTGTTTGTGATCTTCACCCGCGCCCCGATGAGCTATTTCCGACCCCTGCCCGCCGATGCGGGGGAGGGGGCGCTTCACCCCCCCCCCCCCTTACTATCTCCCAAACTGCTGGGTCGATTTTCAGAAATTAAACGACATTCGATAGCCCTGTACATGAACTATCAGAATAGTATGCGAAATTTGTTCCCAATGTCACTGATGACGTCAAAGGTCAGGTCCAAGATCCAACTTTTGGCTGTTTTCGCCGGGTGGTATTGCCGGGCAAAATAACGATATTGATCGCATAAAAAGCTACTAAATCGGCAGGAATCGTGTTCCTGACACTTCCAAGTACAAGTTTAAGTCTTTGGTAGTCATGTGTCTGGTCAAGGTCATCCCGAGGTCACGAGGTCAAAAAGGTCAAGCTGCTGATTTTGGTCATTGGTAGCTGTAATGCCTGTTTTGGGGTTAGTTTTTTTTGTCAAGAACGCGAAAAATGACCTTTAGAAATTGTTCTTTCCATTTAACTCTGAGAAAAATAACAATATAGAAAATCATCGGAATTCGTAGAAATGTCATTGGAAGTGGTCGTTTTTGGTCTTCTTTGAAAGGTAATTACTCCGTCATTTTTGAAGATATTGACTTCAAATTGTGTACACTTATTCATCTAGCTAGTCTGTAACACATATATTCCGGTTTGGTGATAATTTGGAAATATGGCAAAAATATATAATTTTGAATTAAATATTTAATAATTTTCAAAATTATCAAAAATTTACATCTGGGACAGTAGTTTGATAGCCAGATCTATTATCAGTCTTTTGATATGAAACAATTAACTTTATCCTTAAAACTGCGTGCCTGACAGCGTTTCCCGCAAACCCTTATTTTTGGCATAAAATGAGAAAACATGACGTCACTCTAACGTCATTTTCGGTCGACCTATTATGACCTCATTATCTTCCTTTCGCTAGTATGTGTGAAATCGATATCGGAAGGGGGCCTGCGAATATTGATGACTCTGGTAGCGTCATTTTGGGAGATAGCAGGAAAAAGAGGGAGGGGAGGGCCATTTCTGCCCCCCCCCCCCCATCGGGTCGCGGGTTAAAAGAAACATCGTGTGCCAAGTTTGAACTTTTTGTCACAAAGAGATTTGACCTGATTTACTTCAACACAGGTGGGGATAAACAAACTGCTCGCCTAATAGGGTCCAGAAACGGCGGCATCCTCGTCCAATAGAACGTGCTTCAGAATAGCACCTCTGTGAGCCTTGGCTAACCTGGCTTTTCGTTTAAGGCTTCAGAGACAGCTTAGTAAAACCTGTTTTGAAATCAAACGCGCTTATTAGATACGTTGAAAGTTTTCGACTTTACTTGAAGTGTTTTCGACCGGTTTCACTTGCATTAGGAGTACCTAGGTGGTTATCTAATAGGAGACGATGCATCTGAGGACATCTTAGCGAAATTTCCCAGAACATTGCAAACGTAACTACCTTATTAACCCTCGCCCGGCTGGGCCTAACCCCCCCCCTTCGATCTCGGCTCCTGTGCGTCGTAGTGAAAAACGGAAAACGGCGTTCGAAAGCTCGTCAAAAATAATTGCGAAATTACTTCAGTCATTTTTTGCTAAGTTGTAAAATGACGTCACCAGAGGCTAAAAATGGTCAATTTGTATCGAAAAATACGAATCGGGGAAATAACTGCTAATATCTCGGGAACTATGATAGCCAGCAAGAAACGGAAAAAGGCACTAGAAAGCCCTGGACAAGCCACGCCGCCGTTTTTATATCAGAATTGAGCTAGCTCAAATAGTTAGGGCTCCAGAGGTCCTCAAACTTAAAATTGTCACTTATTGGATTAATTGGATTTTGCCAATAACGTCTAAACTAATACCGATAGAGAAGCGATTCTGGTACCATTGTGTTTTCTCGTCAAGACGCATCGAAACCTATACATGTTGATCTTGAAAGGTCAAGGTCAAAATTTAACTCAGGTCAAGGTCACGAAGTGACCTTGACCTGAGGTCAAATTTTGAAAATTTACAACTAGACCTGGGTGGGTCTAGTTGTATATCATTCGATGCGTTTAAACGAGATAAACGCATCGGTACGCTTTTCGCGTTCCTATCTTTGATCTATCACAATTTATTGTCAAAAAAGTGTCTGTGACCTATGGTGACCTCAGATGACCTTCGCAGGGGTCACACATCAAAAATATCATTTTATTCATCAATTATAGCCACATTTAACATGATTCTAAACAATTTGAACCAGACTAATGAAGAAATAAATGTTTTTATTTTTCGCCCACTGCTTTATAATGGGAAGGTCAGGAAATTGACGTGACCAGAGGTCGCCAGTATCGAAATTCCGAGATATTCGTTTGTAGGTACTGAGGACCTAATATAATACAAACAAGTTTTTATAACGATCCCTCATCGACTGTGGCCGTGGCAAGACCGCATTTTTTGGGGGAGGTAGGGTCACTTGACCTGACCTGGTTACCTGACATGACCTGGCACGAATATACAATTTTAACACGATGTGTAGAAATGTTTCATAATAAGGTAGACAAAATTTGGTGGCGCTACGCGCCGCCGTTTTTTCTCAAAATCTTGGAAAAACCCAGGGGGGTGTTCAAACACCCCCCACCCCCCAGCAGGGCGCGGATTAATGTTGATAACTCATTCTACGAATCGTCACCATCACCTGCTAGTGATAGTATGCATGGCATGACTCAAACAGAAGCAAGATTACCATGCATTGTTTCGAATTATTGGCTGTCTTAAAATAGAGGAACTGTTGCTGCCAGTAAAGCGCAAGTATCCTGATTCTGAAAAGTTCGAAAACCGCGATCACCCCAGCTATTGGAACCTAGATCACGCGCTCGCCGTACACTGTATCGGGACAATTTTGTGCCTAAGCTATGTATTATCCACAAAGCTACAATATGATATCATTTTGTCTTTCCTAAGTGTTTTGAATCGTGAGATATTCTCTAAAACACACACACATACATATATACATATATATATATATATATATATATATATATATATTTTACAGGCAATGTGAAGAAAC
>JARFNZ010132495.1:0-11131 GCA_031763405.1 Balanus nubilus
GGTGGTCGGTGGTCGGTGGTCGGTGGTCGGTGGTCGGTGGTCGGTGGTCGGTGGTCGGTGGTCGGTGGTCGGTGGTCAGTGGTCGGTGGTGGTCCGTGGTCCGTGGTCCGTGGTCGGTGGTCGGTATTGTGACTCTGTCGGTGTCGCCAGACACCTGTCCAGGTGTCGTCAGACACCTGGACGGAATGGCTGATGAGCGGGGTTACAAATGAGTTCGTTTCGATGGTCTGGGGTTACGTGGAGTTGATTACGGAGTACGTTGTAGTCACGCCATGTGGGTTTAAATCACGCTGTTTAAATCTCAACTAGTTGAGCACCTCAGGGCATTTGTGAGGTTTAAAGGGACTGTTCCACCAAATCATCATCAGTTTTAGCGAGCACTGATTGTCATGTCTGAATGTATTGTCTGATCTGACGGCATCTGTCCCCTGTCTGTTTTCAGTCTGTGGCGTCTCGCTCCTCCCAGCAGAGCGGCGGCGGTGGCGGGGGCGGGGGCGGGGGCGGCTCGCCCTCGGGCTGTGCTGAGGAGCTGGAGGATCTCCGGGCACAGCTGAGAGAGGAGCGGGCCCACAGGCGGGAGATCGAGAAGGAAATGGAGATGCAGGTAGGTTGGGACAAGAATATGTTGCGGGGTTTCCTGTTTGTATTTGTGTTCAGGAACAGTTCATGAGCAGTGTTTGTTTGCTCGTTTGTTTGGTGGTTTACGAATTTAATATCAAGGTCATCTGTTCACGAAAAATTGTGTGTTCATGAACAGTTCACGAACGTTCACAAATTGTTGATGAACACTTTGCCTTCGCAATTTGAACCTGAATATAGCATTATTGTCTGCTTCAAACTTATTAATACTTTCACGACGACAGAGAGAAACATTTTTTTTTTGTCGATGCATTCATTGGGGACGAATGGGATGAACTCCTTCTTGATGAGCTCTTCAGTTTCCGGAGCATAGTGGCATGAAACCAAGCCCGGGTAGAGGAGGGATTCCACTCATACTTGGAGATTCAGGAGACAAGCGTTCGATACGCCACGCTAACCTACGAGGAACCAACTCATGATTTTCTTGGGAAGCTCGCTCTTATGTTGAAGACGATCTTCCTTCTGTGCTTAAACGAGACTTCCTGTTACATAAAATCCTCGATTTTCGGGGATTTAAAAAAAGTTCGAACCTTTTGAACGGCCGGATTTGCGAGATCAGAACCGTGCTAAGCAGAGCTTGTTGCACAAGTTCTGCTCTACCGTCCGATCGGGGAATTTCGGGTAGCCGGCAGAATTTAGACCCAACGTTTAACGCGCCCCAAAGCCGGACACGGCCCGCCCGCTCACTAGCGTCATCTGGCCTTGGGTGCGGCCGCTGCCACCGACCGCCGGCCATCCCAGCCAGGGGCAAACAGCGAGCGCCGAAGCGGCTCGAACCCGGGCTGCCACTACCGGGTGGTCTCAGAAGTGCAGCGCTCTCCCAACGGATCTTCTGGGGATAGGATAGGATATTATCACTGTTATATGTTAAACACCACTCGCCATCCGCAACGCCGTATTTTTGTTTGGCACCTGGAACGCACTAACGCTCCAGCTACTTACAGTTTTTTTTGTCGATTTGGTTTAGTTTTGCCTGTTAGATAAATGTCGTTTCTATTAGATTACATACGCTTTTCAATATTCCCGTGCATGAATTGCAAAATATTAAACCCCACTGCCAGATTTATCGCGGTGACAGGCGCAGTCTTCTGCGCACTGGTTCCACACCTATCCGCTTGAATTGACTCGATCGCGCCAATTGAGTGTCCTCTTCCACGGTCTGTTCTTTCAGATTCAGATGAAGGCGGAGATGGAGATGGCGACCAAGCTGCTGGAGAAGGACGTCCACGAGAAGCAGGACACGATCGTGACGCTGCGGCGGCAGCTGGACGACATCAAGACCATCAACCTCGAGATGTACAACAAACTGCAGGTACGGGCCTCAACTACTGGATTAGGAGATTGGGACGGATAAAGGACGGTGTTTTTTTCAAGGCAGTTAATCTCAAGCTATACGCGAGGGATCTGGCTTACGAAGCACTCATGTTTGCAGCATCTCAAAATCTGAAGATTATGGTGGAAATTACCCAAAATTTGCGTAATTTTTAACTCTCACTGTTTATTTTGGGAGTGAATATTTCACTCCGATGTCATTAGTGAAGAATTGTGATATTTATATTGACACAAGTAGGCTAGGAATACATGTTTTCAGTAAAAATCATACCCCAATGTTGCACAATTTCCCACTCTCATAGTCTTTTTGGCTCGAATTTTCCACTCTGGCACTCAAAACAAAATTCAATTTTGGCACACTGCATGTTGGTTAACCAAGCCAGACTTTAATCTCCGCATTTACAGTCTGTGTTTTTTTTAGCACCGAGTTCACATTGTGCGGCTATTTTAGCACAGAGTGGAGTAATGAATAATGCGCGTGCACTGATCAATTTTCGCACCATGCTGCTTGTCCTTATGCTCACTAAGCATTTTGCACGACGACGGAGCGTCTACCACCACGCGTCATCATGCACGGTGGAATCTTTTTCATCGGCTTACACAGAGCTTAAAGTAGAGAGCATCCTTCAAATTCATTCGACTTTACTTTCCATCGCGCTAACTAAATTATAAAATATAGATGGGGTGAAAACTGGATGAAGTACGACCGACTTATATTTTTTCGCTTTCGGTTTTATTGATTATTTCTGTTTTCACGTCTTGAAGCTAGCTTATTTTCTCAGCACATCGTGTTTCATAAAGCTCATTGAGATCACATATTTACTTGTTGAGCAATGTTCATGGTATCTTGTAATTTATGATGTCGATTTCTACCATTCACATAAAATTCCAGCCATGTATGATGAACGACCAGTACCTACGATGTTTTCTTATGCCGCAAACTTTTGCCTTGCCAAAAAGAGAAAGAAATTGATACCTGAGCTACCTTTATGAGGCAAATTTGTCTGCCGACTTTTCCGCAAGACGATCCTGTCACGTTTCGTGATTTCTCATTTGTGTTTGTTTTGTGGATACTCCCGACAATTACTTCGCGAGGTCATCACGTCTCAATCAAACGTTGCACGTGCTTTTTGACGGCGAGCGCAAGTTTCCACGGATCACACACCGGTATGTTTTGTTCTTTCTTCTTTTATATTTGCTAGCATTCGCATTGTGTCTAGTGTGGTAGTCGGGATGCTAGAGTACTCTGATACGTTTTGATTTTGTTCGTTGGACACTTTTTCAGTTGCATAATTTTTGTTTAGTTTGATTGGTGAGAGAAGTCACTGAGTATGGTATCACACGAAGTGTGTGTGGGGGGGGGGGGGGGGGCAGGTATGCCACACCTTTTCTATCATCATGGCAATAAGTATGTTATGTTGGCCACACTGCTGCAGATTTCCCATGTCAATATGACGTATCACAGGCCGGCTACTGATCTTGCTGCGATGGATAGAGCCGGTCGCGCTGGTTATTGGTTATTAAGGCCGGTGCCAGTGTTGATATCCCTAGGGCTGGCCTCGTATTCTACAATATCTCGTGGAGAGCCGTGCAAAGCTCCCCGCTGACAGGGTCGTTCTGGGGATGAGAACTGGTTGGCTCGTGAGATAGAGGATGGTATTGACCTTCATTCATGGGGGAAATTGAGTTTGGTCTGCTTCTCACGAAGTTCACTCTGGCGTGACGGGCATGTCAAAGGCGTTTGGCAGTTCACTCTTCGTATGATACTTTGCCTTGCCAGCGATGAATTTGCAAGAATAAAGCTGTTTGGTGTACATTCTTGATCCGTCTTTCACTGTGAATTTTGTGTAACTTTTTTATAGGTATAAAACAAATTTTTGAGCATGCGTTTGTCACGCTAGTTTGGAATACTACGAAATGTTTTAGTATTGAGTTAGGATTTGAAATAGCTGTGGGTGGTGTACAGCGTGGAGATACCTCTCATCTGTTGATAAAAATAGCATTACAATGCGTATGCAGGATGTCCATGTGCCTAAGGTCGCCAGCCTTCTCTCCCTCAGGAATGTGAGCTGGACCTGTCCGGTAAGGCCGAGATCATCTCACGCCTCCAGGCGCGCTCCTTGGAGGTCGGCCGTCTCCTGTCCGGCCTGCAGCAGCTGGGCGGTCCTCCCCGCTCGGCCGCCCCCGCCCCCGCCCCCGCCCTGCGCCCCTCACGCTCGGCGCACACAATCCAGGAAGCCCTCCGCCGCGCGCCGCCGCCGCCCTCGCCCAGGGATGACGTCACGCCGACGCCTGACGTCACGGATGACGTGTCAGAGGGCGTGGCCAACAAGAGGCTGGAGGCGGAGTGCGGTTTGACCCCCGACACGCCGAGGTCGGAGAGTCAGGAGCATAGTATGGATGGCTGGGAGACGATAGATGGGGACGACATCTAGCGGCTACGTGGGAAGCTGAGGTTGTGAAACGGCCGCTGGATGGTGCTGGCTGTGATATTCGGAGCGGTGGGTGGGTGAGATATGATGGCATTCCGCGCGGCGTCAAGGAATTATCCGGCGGTACAGCGCTAGGTTCAGTTTGCTGAAGCTTGGAGCCTATCGGGCATCGTCGCAATCTTGGTGAAGTGCGTGGTTCGCCGGTACCCAGCAATTAATAGAAATGAGTTGGATTTGTCTAGACCAGCAGTATTACGTGATGCCTAGATGCCTTTACGCAGTTTCGTCTGTATTTTGTATTGCGCTTGTATACACTGGATGCTCTCCACATCGAGTAAGCTTCTGTGTTTGGTGAATCTGTTTTGCTCATGGTACATTGAGGCTGTTTCTCAACATCTCTTCATGCCTTGCCCTTCTTTTTTGTCATGCCTTATGTATTTGTGACGTCGCTTTTATGAGCATATACTTCATCAGCTTCTCGCTTTCGCACAGCTGTTCTTGATCTGGTGTTCTTGTGATGTTTGTGGTTTGAGAAGTCAGCTTTTTGTTATTGCTGGTTAGCCTTGGTAGAGCCTCGTGGTCCGTGGATGGACATTGGATAATTGCCTGTATGTAGCGATGCCTGGCGTCCGCTTGGTGCAGGGTATTATAATGCCTAGCGCGGGAGGCTCTTGCCGACCAGTTAGTCGGCGGTCGCTGGTTCGAGCCTTACAGCATCCGAAATGTTTATCGGCTTCATCGTGCAATGACATGTGCAATGTCACTGTTCTGCAACGTTCGCACAACACTGTACCCGTGATGATGTAGTTTGTGTACAGCGCTGGCCTTGGAGCGGCTAACAAGACGCGAGCTAAGTGGCTCTGAAGAACCGGCAAAGGGCTTTGAACGTTGAAGGACGTAGGAAGGGCGCAACTTCCTGTAGACAACGCAGTGCGAGATATTTCCTCAGTCAGTCTGCATTCTGCGCTGAGCTTTCAGCCGAAATAAAGGGCTGTATACCCACGGAATGGAGCCACCGTGAGTTAGCTGTAGTTACAGTGGGCACGCTGGCGACTAGTGGACGGCACAGAGGCGCAGGCCACGCGTGGGAGAGGGCCGGCTGTAGTTGACTACTGACTTTTGGTGAGATTACACAGAGGGGGGTGGAGGCCAAACGGCTCTGCCATCAGTCACTTAATCGGACACCCGCGTGCCAGATCATAGTTGAACTTGGTTTGACAAATTTGAATTCAAAGTTCAAATTTGACCAAACAAATTCAACTTCGATTCCGTTGCGCGGGTGTACGGTAAAGCTACTGTTGGCAGCTGCCTATTGCCACTCGCCAACCTCAATGTGAACTCCGACTTAGTGGCGCCTTGTGACGGGAAGATACCGGGTGTAAAACACACGTGAGTATTATTATTATCCGGTCGCCTGCTATATTTAGTAAGATGAGTGTATGATCACTGTAAGAGTGAGGCGGCAAGGTGCCTAGTGCGTATAGTGGTAGAATTATTAGTCAATTACACAGTACTGTGTGGTATGACGATTGTATTATCACGATATGAGTGGTGTATCTTAGTAGTGACGAGCTGAGCGTATGTCGTTAAGGCTGCTACTGAGAATTGATGTTGCTGCGGACGATGATAAATACAGACCGCTCGCCTGTAAAACGTTTTAATCGTCACTGGCCGTTCAAGGAGACGATGATACACCCTGTAGAGGTGTTGTAAGTGATACACCCTGTAGAGGTGTTGTAAGGCAAAGGTGCCACCGGTTTTTATTACCAGGAACATCTGACGGTCGGCATCGGCATAGCGGAGGGCCAAAAGTTTGATGCCTGAACCTACGGTAATTAGCTACAGCTGTACGCTACAAGTCAGATTGGTTTCTATTATAGCTGGTTGGGCGCTAACTGACCTTAGCAGTCGGCGCGCCCTATAACCCCAATTAACTTCCCTAGCTCGTCTTTTTACTCATTATGCCGATCTTTCGATACAACATCCAGAAAATGGCATTTGAACGTGTCAACAAAATATGACGTTTGAGGCTTGGCACTAGAGTTCTGACCGTGACTCGCTGATGTTGGGACGTAGGCAGAGCTCTAACCGTGACATTTTCGCCGCAGGAGTGTCAGCTGGCGCTGAAGGAGAGGAATGACGTCATTGCCGGCTTGGAGGAGAAGATCCTGTCACTCACCGCCACCAGCAGGAAAATGGATGAAATGTAAGTTCGCCCATGTATCGGACGCCACCAAGATTTGTGGTCGGTTTAGACAGAGTGTAGTATCACTTTGGCTGGAACTGTCCGGCTACTAGTGTCGGCTTTGCTACGCTTTGTTTACATAATGTCTCTCGTTCAGTCTGTGATTGCTATACACTGTGGTTGTTTCACTTGGGTCGTGTTCTTGTCCGTCCTCCGTACACAATGTGTGTGACGCCTGAGGCTATTAAAGGTGCAAATGTCATGGAAGCTAACATCAAGCGCTATCCAAAAGTATTTTTAATACAAAAATATTGTCAAATGAAAGGCTGACACTAGATTTAGCGTAAACTTCAAGTTCCATAAGAAATTAGTTCTAAAATTCGTCAAATTACCCCGAATCCAAGTGATCCAAATGGGCAGGATTGGCATCTCTAACCCCAAAGCGTCTCATCCCCCTTCTAGGGGTGGGAGGAGTTGTAGTTAGAGATGCTAGTCTTGTCCATAAAAATCAGTTGTTGGCGGTAGTTAAATTCCTTTGAAGTTTTGTTTTATATAAATGAATTATATGCGTGAATATAACCTTGGTCTTTCATTTCACAATCTTTCCATACTAAATTTTTTATGTATAGCGCTCAATATTCGCTACCGTAAATTGTTTACCTTTAATAGCCTCAGGCTTCACACACAGATTGTGAACGGAGGACGGACAAGAACATGGCCTTGTTCCCAGCCCGACCACAAGCTAACCCCATGGCCACGTTTGACCCGTGTCTGACCTTCGTACGTCTGACCCCTGACCCCTGACCCCTGACCCCTGACCTGGCCCTCGTGTGGACAGACACACGGACACAGAGCAGAAGCGACGAGCCGCCGAGGATACCTTAAGGGGCGTCTCCGATAAGCTGTCCCACTGTGAAATACAACTCTCCAAGGTCTCATCAGATCTCAAGGTCAGGCTGCTGTTATATGTGTGATGTGTAGGTTCTATGCAGGCGGTCTGCTCCGACACTTTTACAATAGGCGAAAGTGGTAATAGGACGGGTGGCCCGCTGATTGGCTTGACGTCACATTACCCTGTATGACGTCACATTACCCTCCCAGGCCAAACGACCATGCGCCCAACGCGGGTTCGCGTATACCGCTGATGATGAAGTTACAGGTATGTTTTGTTCGATTTCGACTTCTATAATGGAAAAAGGAGGCAGTTAGTCGTTATTTCTGCGCTTTAAACATCTGTTATCAACCTGAATAATAAAACTACTGAATGTTGAATCCATATGGCGTCATTTGTGGTTTTCGTCATTTACATGCAGAAACAGTAGTAAAAAAATAATACATTATTTGCGCAGCCAATACAAACAAATACTCCGTTGCTAGCTGTTTTAACGACTGGATCGGTGTAAATTTGGCAATGGAGAAGGGTTATTGCGACTTTATTTTACTGCTAAGGGTGTTTAATGTCATATTTTGTCATTAGCTTTAATGAAATCCATTCCGGCGTTGTTGGGCTTGCTGCGTCCCCGGTACCTATCGAAAGGTTGGGACTTGGGACCTGTTGGGGTCGTGCCGTGCAGTTACAAATTCAATTCAAAGCCGGAGTGAGCTATATGGAGTCAGAGTAGACCCCCTGGACTTGAGATAAGATTCTTTTTAGGTCAGAGGGCTTCCCGTAGGGAAAAGAGTGACCATTGAGGGATAAACAGACAAAGGGACTCTGGGGAGACAGAGGAAGAGTCCTTTGGGTGCCAATGGGCCTTAAGATCAGGAACGTCCTCGGGGAGGGGGGGGGGGAGAAGAGACAGAGAGGCCCTCTGGGGTAAGAAATACTTGATAGTGGCCAAATGGTTTCCTTTGAGGGCAGGTTGTGCTCAGCGGGCTGGATGTCTCTGATGTTGAGAATGGACTTTATGGGTCTGCTTCAGTGACTCTCGTGGGAAAAGATCAGCATCAGAGGAGGTTAGAACAGGCTGCAACGTCGGAGCCGGCCATGACTCGGAATAAGTCACCAGTGACGTCACACCTAATGCTAAACCGCCGGGCGACCCATACACAGGAAGCCCTGGGATGACACCCCCTTGGGCTATATATATTTTTATGTCAGGAATTTGTTACTTGTAATTATTTAAGCAAACGTTGTCACGTATACAAATAAAAATGGTTCATCAATGTACTTCCCATTCACGAAATAAAGTTGAAACAACTAGAAACACAGCCACAACTCACTGGAAAGATGGCGTGATGAGTGCACCAAAATGCAAAAACGCAAAAACTTTACTTCGATTGAAGATTTTTTCTCGTTTTTGCGTTTTTTTCGTTTTTGCGGGACGTTTTTGCGTTTTTGAGCTTCACTTCTGAGTTTTTGAGTGTCGATTTTAAAGCTAGCCATACCGATTTTGCGTTTTGTATTTTATCACTTTTGCGCTTTTACACTGTGTATTAGCACTGACAGAACATTTTTGAGGACTTCAGAAAACGCAAAATCGACTTCATAAAATCCAAAACGACTGCAAGACGACTCCAAGCGGTTCTGGGCGCGGCTGAAACAATTCAGTGCGGGTTTATCTCCGAGGAGCTCCACGCCTCAGCCACCAGCTGGCGGAGCCCGCCTGAGTGCCGATCAGCTCAATAAGCATTTTGCTGATGTGCGTGGCCGCTGATGCTTCCCAGCCCGCACGTGGAACTTACATCACTGCTCTGGTTCTGATGCCGTACATGGTGTGCTCGTCAGGTTTCGCTCCACATTGTATAACGCTGCCGGAACTGTCACGTGTTATCAGCCAGCTGAGTGCGTCGAGGGCTGTCGGGGTAGACGGTGTTCCACTGTCTGTAATCCGGAACTGCCCTCCTGCCATTGTCCCCATACATCCTTTACATCATCAACTCATCCATATCAACACTTGCCTTCCCTGATGCACGAAACGCTGCCGTCGTTACTCCAATCCACAAGTCTGACGACCCTTTAAACCCGGGCAACTTTTGTCCATTATCAATCATTCTGGTCATGTCTAAAATACTCGAGAAAGTTATGTCCACACAATTCAGTCCGTACCTAATCACAAACCATATCATCTCGGCGACGGCTCAAACCATATCTTTCAGCTTCTACAGCGCTTCCCAGCATTCCAAGGCCGCCTTACAAAAACAAAGTGAAGAGTAGTGTGGAGTGGACATGAAAGCTATCAATTTCGTTGCTTCTCGTGCGGCATTTCTCGGTTTTCTGTAATTGCTGTCAAACTTGGGCGGTTTCCTGCATGGGTTATTATTGGTCTTCCAGGGCTTGTGCTTCTCGTCAAGATGGACCTATCTGCGAGACATTAAATCTTATGTAAGGCGGTAACACGATACTTCTCAGTTTAGGTAGCCGTCAATCGTCAATAAAAATTAACGTTTCTGTATAAAAAAAACACCCTGTAGATTATTTAAGATTTATTTAAGATTATTGAAGTGAGCGTTTTCAACACCGGGGCCAAGCAACTGAACTCAATCGCCAGTGAAGGTGATGGGAACAGTCGCAAGGCAGCAAAAATAGATAATGGAGACTACACTGTACCACACGGTACGAATTGCTTTCATGAGTCTAGACAAAAATGCTGAACTGTGAAAACGTTCCTGACCATACAGCGGAACTCCAATGTCAGCATACTATGAATATGTGCGCATATGTGTCGTGCAACCGATATGTGCTCTTTGTGCGTGATTATTACCAGGAACAGTCCAATCTACACAGCTAACTTGTTTTAACTTAACGAAAACACCGCCTGTTTGGTAGAAAACATAAGTTTGAAATAATAATCATCTGTCAGGGATATGTATTTTTTCATAGACTGAAAAAACAGTTTGTGTTATATCTTGCCAGATTTGTTATGCCGACTGCAGCGTGTTGTGGTAGTAAGGAGGGCTACGTGCCGGCTGGTTCTGAGATATGGCACCGCACATATTATCCTGACCGCTCACGCCTGATGCCTGCAGGCTGGTTTTATTCCGATCAACATTCCAGCGCTGTACATATTGTAAATGATGGAATTCGATGTTTTCACTGCATGCAACGTAAAACACAATATTCCAGATATCATAATCAAACGAGTAATTGACAAAGTTTCATTAAATCTAAACAATCCATACCTCTACCTTCGGCGTGCCAATATTTTACCTAGCATTTTGGTACTTATTTTTTCGTTGGAATTTACCGCGATGCGTCACCTATGGCTCACATAAATCCTTCCACCGAGACTTCTTTTGGAGTTTGGTGCAAGAGGACGCAAATATGACTAGGTAGGATCGGGGTTCTTCTAGGTAGAATTTCTAGGTAAATTTTCACAGTAGGTATTTTTCTAGCGCAATGGTGCAAGAACATTTAGGTAAAGCTGAATCTACCTGGTTAGGTAAGTTTGGTGCCAGAGTCCTCTGGTCTGTGCCTGGGCCTGGTGCTCATGGCTCCGGTGCCAATGGCTAGGCCTGGCTAAGGGTTGGCGGGCCCATGGCGAACACTGCCGTGAACCTGACCGTGAGGGTGTGGTCAGTCGGCCGGTCCGCCGGCACTATA
>JARFNZ010132517.1:0-10565 GCA_031763405.1 Balanus nubilus
CCCCCTCGTAGCGGCCTGACCCCCCCCCCCCCCCCCCTCCGACAGAGGTGGTGGAGCACTGCTGCAGCATCACCAGCCTCCAGCTGGGGGAGACCATGTCGGGTGTCTCCAGAGACATGGACACGCTCTCCTTCCGGGTCCCGCTCGGCGTCACTGCCGGCATCACGCCCTTCAACTTCCCGGCCATGATCCCGCTCTGGGTGAGACGCCTCCGCCGGCCCTAATCCCACTGAGTGAGATGCCCGGCCCTTCTCCCGCTCTGAGTGAGGCGCCCAGGCCTCTGAATGTGTCGGCCCTAAAACGCGTCCGGTGGGTGTGGGGTGCGGGGGGACTTCTCGTAGAGTGAGGAAACATCAAATAGGAAGAGCTGTTCACTGTTGTATTCGGGGCGGCATGCTATGCATTTTCTTCCAGTCCATGTTAAGTGTCATTGCGTATTATTTACACAATATTTGTTATTTGATGCATCTTGAGCTCACATCTGTTTATATTGCAACGTGTTCCAGTGTGTTCCAGTGTGTTCCAGTACAGTTAATATCACAGACATGCACTTGTTATAGCGTGTGCATTTTCCAGGTATGTTTACCCCGTTAGGTTTGCATATCGGAATGTCCAATGACTCCGATCATCGCCCTCTGCTGCGCTCTCGACCGTGACTCCTGACTCGGTGACTCTAACCTGTGTGCCCTAGTGACTCATCTGACACGTTGACAGGGGCGTGTCAGGTGAGTCACTGTCAGGACAGTCACTGTCAGATGTCAGGACCCAGTGCGTGACTGGTCCGACTCGGTGACCAGTTTGTCTCACCTGGCGACTCCCCTCCGCCACAGATGTTCCCCACTGCGGCCGTCTGTGGCAACACCTCGGTGATCAAGCCGTCCGAGCGTGACCCCGGTGCCTGCATGATGCTCGTGGAGATGCTCCAGGTACGTCCCCTGACCTGTGGAAGAGTGTCAGAGGGGAGGGTTGGTTGCGGTCGGCCCAATGCTGGTTTGAGGTGGAAAGAGTTGTTTTTGTTCAGGAGCAGTGGGTGACTTGTGTCCGTTTCCGCGATGATAATATTGTCTTACAGTATCCGAGAGTTGATTGATAAAATTGTTGATGTTGTTTGGTTTTCTGGGTTCGACCACCTAGCGCTGGCCGATAATCTACGTAGTTGTGACGCCCGTAAGCCTAAGTCATTGTGAGACCACCTGTTGACTGCATTGTCAGCGGCATGACCGGGCTGTCGGCCGGCGCCGTGTCCCTACTGGCGAGTTTTGTCACCACCGGTTCCGTCTGTCGCCGCCAGGAGGCGGGCCTGCCGGACGGCGTGGTGAACGTGATCCACGGTGAGCACGAGGCGGTAGACTTCATCTGCGACAACCCCGACATCCGAGCCATCTCGTTCGTCGGCTCTGATCAGGCGGTAAGTCTAAGCAGGCACTCCCGGGACACATCGGGTGTGGCGAGGCGGAGGGACAAACAACAGCAACAGTCTACCTCACGCCCGTACATGATGCGAAATCTCTCACGGGAAATGTGATTGTGTGCACTGCTGAGCTTCGTCCATGTGCTCGCCGCCCTGCTCTGTCGTTTCGTTTTACCCTCTCGACTCTCAACAATTCCCCGTCGGCAGGGTAAGCACATCTACGAGCGCGGTAGCCGCAACGGAAAGCGGGTCCAGTGTAACATGGGCGCCAAGAACCACGGCGTCATCATGCCGGACGCCAACAAGGAGAACATGCTGAACCAGCTGGTGGGCGCGGCGTTCGGCGCTGCCGGCCAGCGCTGCATGGCGCTCAGCACGGCTGTGCTCGTCGGAGAGGCCCAAAGCTGGCTGCCCGAGCTGGTGGAGCGCAGCAGCAAACTCAGGGTCAACGGAGGTCAGTGGTTGAGGGCTGGGGGGGGGGGGAGGCAGTGGGAGATGGGGGACTGAGAATGTTGGTAGTTGGCTGGATAAAGTTAGTTTGGTTACAGCTTCTCCGAGAGGGACATAACCGTTTCCCTTCCCCTCACATTTTCACTCGGTGCTTCACATGCAATCATCATTACATTGCAGCCTAGATCTCCCGTTCTCTGCCACCTCGTCTAGCTGTAACTCGACCCCTATCCCTGACCTCTGCTGACCTCTGACCCGGCAGGGACCGAGCCGGACGCCGACCTGGGCCCGGTGATCTCTCCTAAGGCGAAGGCGCGTATCCACCAGCTGGTCGAGTCGGGTATCAGGGAGGGTGCCAAGTGTCTGCTGGACGGACGCGGGGTCAAGGTCCCCGGCTACGACAACGGCAACTTCGTCGGTCCCACCATCCTCTCGGACGTCAAGGTAAGGGCCGGGGGGAGGGGGTGGGGGTTCGGTGGCTGGGTGAGATTCGGTGGCATTTGGGACGAAGCCCTCGAGGCCATTTACAGAGCCATGCGGCGACTGACACGGGCGCGAATTCGAAGCCGACGTCATAATTTTTTTATAGCATGTGTTACGAGGCCGAAGCCAGCATCTGTGACCAAAAAGTGTTGAATCACGAAGTCGGGTCGAAGCCAGGGACTTTGAAACTTTTTAGCATTCGAAGCAGAATTCAAATCTTGTTTCGCTGTTTTGCCCGAAGCCAAAGCTGAAGTGCGAGTGGGAAACGTGTGCCCGAAGCCAAAAACAATCGCCATAACATATATTGCCGGGTCCCAAACTGCCTCAAATTCACAAAGCGGATGTCCATAACTGTGATTAAGTTGCGAAAGGCATAGATCCAGTCATTAATATGCTAAAAAATCACAAAGCAAATTCGAAGCCACATTAACGTCGAAGACGAGGCCATACAACAAAAATGTCACAAAACGAACACAGCACCAAAGCAAATAATTAGAATCAACACGAAGACCAAGGCAGCACCAAAAGAAACCGATACAAAGGACACGAAACCGAAGCCATCACTTAAGTTAACTCGTGAAAATCTCCCCAAGCCAAAGCCGAACACATCCATTTTCCAACACATACACCGAAGCCAAAACCGGAGCAAAAGGAGGTAGAGTGCGGCTTCGTGAAGCTGAAATCGAAGTCCCCATCTCTGATCACTACCGTCTTCGTCAATGTTCTCCTGCGCGGCGTGAATGTTGCAACGCGCCGGCTTACGTCACGCTGGTCTTCGGCGCGCCGTTTTTGCGCGCAGCCCTATCGGAGTGCCGGCAAGCCACCCAGTCAGCTGGGAAAGTGGCAGGCCGCCGCCGAGCGCCGGGCGGTGAAACGGTGGGCACCGCCGGGACTTGCCGGCCGACCGGCGCCCGGCTGGTTTTTAGGGGGTCCGGTCGGCAGCAGCAGCCACCGCCGGGTGACCCGTCTGGACCGTACAGGGGCGGCACGGGCTGGGGCGAACGGCCCGCTGCCCACAGAACGGTGCGCTATTGTTTGGCTCTGCTCGTGCGCCTCGCGGACTCCGGTGCAGTCCGGGCCGGGTGGGGTTTTTGTGCCATCAGAGGGTGGCTCGCTGTGGAATCTCTGGGACTGGCTGACAAGTGGGGCGTGCGCCGGGCCGGTCTGGAACAGTCGACTGGTCACGGGAACGTCGGAAGTCGGGGAATGCCGGCAGTAAACCGGCTGCCTCGGCGATCTAAGGCAGCAACGCTCTGTGACGGGCGTGGTTTGGGTGGCCGGTGGCCGCTTCTATGGACTCGGCGCAGGGCTATGTAGAAGCAATAACGGCTGTAGAAGCAATAACGGCTGATCGGTTTGACAGTGGTTCCTCATTGCATGTTACACATCCGTAATATGTTGCCGATGATCGTTTTATGACAAGATGGCCGAGTTTTAAGTTTGTATTTCACGTCAGTAGAACATCAGTGAAGTCTCGCCATTTTGCTAGAGGTTCGCCTTTCGTCTGGGATGGGCTGCTGGCACGTAGAGTTTCGTAGAACATAGGCGTCCCGACATTTTACTTTCTTCCCTTCCCTAGCCGGAGATGGAGTGTTACCGGGAGGAGATCTTCGGCCCGGTGCTGTGCGTGCTGTCGGTGGACACGCTGGACGAGGCGATCGAGCTCATCAACAACAACCCGTACGGCAACGGCACGGCCATCTTCACCACCAACGGCGCCACCGCCCGCCGCTTCACCTACGAGATCGACGTTGGACAGGTGAGGACGTCAGCGGTCCGGCAGGGGCGGCCAGGCTCTGCACATCGACGTATTGATGCAAAGGGATCCAGGGGTCCGGACAGACATTGGGATGGATGGGTGTTTGGTTTGGTGGTGTTTGAAAGGGGAGGTTTCGTGCGCGATCGATGTGGCTTGTTGGGGTGATTTTGGCATGAGGAAGATTGATGACGACTCGCTCTTCGAAACTCAAATATCCATGGTTGCCACGACTTGTTTGGGTTTTGTTCTACGACACTGGATAATTTACGCAACGAACGAAAAATACGTAAAAGAAAGGAAGACAAATAATTGACCTTGAAACACATGTAAATGTTATTCGCCCGTATGTCTGACTCGTCCGCCGCTCTGTCCGTGGTCGGACCACGTCCATCGCACGGTGTCCGGGTGTGTCCGATCTTGTGGCTGCCGCGTGTCCGCCCGTGTGTCCGCCCGTGTGTCCGCCTGTGTGTCCGCCCGTGTTCGTCACTCTGTGTCCGCCCGTGTTCGTCACTCTGTGTCCGCCCGTGTTCGTCACTCTGTGTCTGCCTGTGTGTCCGACCGTGTTCGTCACTCTGTGTCCGCCTGTGTGTCCGCCTGTGTGTCCGCCTGTGTGTCCGCCTGTGTGTCCGCACGTGTCCGTCACTGTGTGTCCGCCCGTGTGTCCGCCCGTGTTCGTCACTCTGTGTCCGCCCGTGTGTCCGCCCGTGTGTCCGCCCGTGTTCGTCACTGTGTGTCCGCCTGTGTGTCTGACCGTGTGACTGTCCGTCGCCAGGTCGGAGTGAACGTGCCGATCCCGGTACCTCTGCCTATGTTCTCCTTCACTGGCTCCCGTGGATCGTTCCTCGGAGACGCCAACTTCTACGGAAAGGCGGTGAGTGCCAGTGTGGGACTGCCTCTTGTCTCGTCTGTTGTTGGGACGCTGGGTTGGCTGCTGGTGGCACTGGGTGCAGGAATATTTCGACTCTGGATGGTGATATTATGAATGACCACTTCTCCACTAATACAGAGCTGAACGTAAGCATGTTTTGAGATATATTTGGGCGTGTTATCAGTCAAGCCAGCTCTGTTGTGAATTTGAGATGTTTTTAGCGTAGGTAGGTGAGCGTTTAGTGTTAGGTAGTTGGAATTTGTTTGCGTTCTAGTGAATAATAACGTCTGAGTGTGAAGTGGAGAGCGGCAGAGTCGCTTCCTATCAGCGGGACAGATCGTGGGTGTTTATCTATCAGGAGCCCATAGTTCTCCTGCCGACGGTAACTGACGTCTCCCTTGATAACCTCAAAACATAGCCATGAGTCATGAGCAATCATATTATCAGTGACCGTCAATAGGCCTTGTATTTGAAGCGTTTTGAAATCGAGCTCACCAGTAAACAGCGATGAAAACGAAAGCATCAGTCTTGAGAGACATCAGGGGTGCTGAGTATATGGATTTCGTCCGCGGATACGATCAAGCTAAAGCACGTTCCGAATCCAACAAATTGTTAGCGAATGTTGCCGTCCCGTGTCCGATAATTCCATTTTTCCTCAAGGGTCTTGGGAGTGGAAAATTTGAGGCAAAAGTTCATGAATATGGAAAATTGTGCAAATATGGTCCAATATTTGTGCCTGTTAATACATTAAAAGCAGCATATTTCATTATTTGTGCCCATTTTAAGTCGATACTTTATCGGAATGAATACCGATTCATTAGTGTCTCACTTTTCAAAAAAAGCTAATAAAGGTGTTGTGAGCTGAGATAACCCGATATTGAAACTTATATAATGTGCGATATTGATGTCCAAAAAGCTGTGCCAATTTTGGTGGAGCTGTACGTCGCCTTTTTTTCACTGTACCAAAAAAAAACTGGCCGACGCGAATATCCGCTGATATCCCCTCTTGGTGCGCATGTTAACAAGGGGAAACTTCATCCACAGCCATCCCCCCCTGACCCGCCGTGTTCTAACTAGCCCCTGACCCGCCGTGCTCTGACTGTCCCCTGGCCCGCCGAGCTCTGACTGCCCCTGACCCGCCGTGCTCTAACTGGCCCCTGGCCCGCCATGTCGACAGGGGATGAACTTCTACACCCAGCTGAAGACGGTGACGCAGTTGTGGCGCGGAGATGACGTCTCCCACGCCAAGGCGGCCACCACCATGCCGGTGATGCGCTGAGTGGGCCGGAGAGAGGGGCCAGACCCAGACGTGACCCCCCCCCCCCCCCCCCCCCCCGCCCCCTGACGGGTGCCGCCGGGTGACGGGACGGCGGGGGCACCGACCCACGGGGCGGCGGGGGAGGGAGCAGGAAGGAGAGGGATAGGACGGCACCTTGCCAGTCGCTCGGTCAGTCAGTGATATTCAGGAGAGTCTCCTCTGAGAATCTGCGGCAAGGAGTTTCGAAGTCGGTCATGAATCGGATTTATGATTTCTGGACTATCTTGCGGTTTCGGTGGTTTGGTTTCAAAGCGACAATGTAGTTTTTGTATTAATTTGTAATGTTTTTTTTCTAGAATTTGTTGCCATAGCTGTGTGGAGTCGTTGCTAGAGTCTGGTTAGCAGATACTAGGACTGGTGACGGTGTCCAGAGGTGGAAGTAACCGATTGTCCAACTGTGGATGGTGCTCCTGTCAAAGTGCACTCGTGTTGACAGTTACGCCTGATGTATAGCGTGCCACGTGTTGCCACACTGGCACTGCATATGTGCAATATTTACTGACCCCAATACAATAAAGTTGGTACAAGCATTAGTACACATTGGTATTGTTTCTTCTCTCGTCGGCCATCGGCCCGGAGTGACTGGAGCAGACTGATTCCCGCCAATACGGTCAAGTTCTAAAGTCAGGCCAAGTCTGGTCTGGTCATGTTTCTTTCCTTAAGGCCGATTAGCATTACTTTATTATGACTTAGGAGTAGGTACTTAAAGAATGATTGGATGATGCTCAAATCAGTGTTCGGGTGTTCCATCAACCTTATCTGCTAATAGTTGTATGTATAAATTCACAGCAACTTTATATGTGACTCACAATTCCAGTGTTGGGTGATTTGTTGCTCTTTTTAAATACGACCGTGTTTATCAAAAACTTATAATGTCAGCATTTCGAGATAGCCATATCGCAGAGAATGACATTTTCTTTATTTTGGTTCTTATCTCCCAAAGTTCCCACGTCCTTGAAGTTAACGTCAGCGTCACGCCACATAGTAACAGCGACCATCTCCAATGTTCATGCTTCGGGAGCATGTCAATGACGCCGTGCTTTTTAAAAAATGGGTCCATTTTGAGATAGCTGTCGACATTCAGTCAACTCAAGGTCAGAGAAAGAAGAACGCACTACACCTTTTTCATCTAAACTTAAAATAAGTCGACGTCAAATTAAAATAGTTGACGTCAAATTAAAATAGTTGACGTCAAATTAAAATAAGTCGACGTCAAATTAAAATCAGTCGACGTCAAATTAAAATTAGTGGACGTCAAATTAAAATGACATCTATTCACTTGAAATAAATGTAAGTCGATTCCAATTCAAAATAAGTCTATTTAAAAATATGATGTATGTAGTGTAATGACCTTAAACTATAAAACTACCTTAGTGTTAACCTGCGCACTGCCCGAAGCGCTGCTTTTCTGTCCTCCCCCCCCCCCCCCCGTTCTTCGTTAATATATATAGTCTGTTTTTGTATCTTCTATCTTCACTCAAAGATGTCTGAGCGCCAGAGAGCACGTGTTTCATTGAAGTTTTACCGGAAAATAAAGGTAACTTATGACCGGTTCTCATTCCGGACCGGAAAAAACGGCTTACCGGACCGGAAAACCTGCAAATTCCGGTAGCAGTGTGAACTGGGGACCTGCCGGCTCACCACTGCCGGTTGGCCGGCGTCCGGCAAACCGGCATTTTCCGGACCGGCAGAATGCAGAAAGAGCTAAATGCAGAATGCAGAAAATGAGCAGAATGCAGAAGATGCGATGACTATCAGCAGCGTCTCTAGGGAGACCTGCGCAGAGCCACCAAGGAGATAAAACGCAGGATCAGGATCATCTTGTGCGCCGTCTCAAATGATGGGCATGTTGACAGTGTGTTATTCCATGACGATATGCGTAGTGGCATTGGTTGATGTTTAAACAGGATATTTTGTATGAACCTGATGAAATAAAAAAAATAATTAATAGATGGTGTCAGGACGCAATACAAATATTTCAATACATATGGTCTACCAGGTCTAGTCGTTTTCCATACGAGAGCTCAAACAATACAACATGGGTTTAATGCAACGGAATGCAAACAACGTAAAGAAAACACAATTTGGTGGCGACCTAAGCGTGGCGTCATCCTGAGACGCTTCGATACTTTCCGGCGGACTATTGTCAGAGAGATTCCGGTTTCCCAGATATGGAGAACTTACGCAGGTCTAGCGACAATCTCAACTTATATTTTCCGGTCCAGCAAACCGTTTTTCCGGGCCGGAAAGCCAGTGAGAACCGGGCATAAGATATAGTTAATTCTTCCAAATAATTTACTGATAAGATTCGTTTATGACCAATCGTTATTTGTATGCATTGGACGTTAACGAATCTTATCAGTAAATTATTTTCAGGAACCAATTATACCTATTCGTCGCCATGAACTTCAACAAAGGCAACTAGGTAGGGCCCGGTTCTCATTAAATGTAAGTGCAGAACAAACAAAGACAAGACTTGAGGGATTGTGAAGTTAAGCTCGCCGAACTCAGCCACAAACACTGTCATATTCGCTTTGACCTGTTTGTTTTGCGGCTGCTTTTGGCCCGTTTGCTTCACATTGCTGTTCATGCCCGGTTCTCACTGGCTTTCCGGACTGGAAAAAACGGCTTATCGGACCGGAAAACCTGCAAATTCCGGGCCGGAAATTCCAGTAGCAGTGTGAACCGGGGGCTTACCGGTTCACCGCGGCCGGTTGGCCGGCGTCCAGCAAGCCGGCAAACCGGCATTTTCCGGACCGGCAGAGAGGGTGAATCCAATCCAACTTTTTCCTGCCGCGCTGCCGGCGTCTGGCTCGGAAAAGTCAGAAGGCTGTCATTTTTGTGCGAACCAATTAAACATTGTTTGAACGGAAGTATCTTCATGACCAAAGGCATGAAATATTGTGTAGTACACGCACAAGATGTATCAATATTCCGTTGTTGACGTGTTTTCATCACATTATTATGTGGACTATGTACCTGTCTAGGCTAATCATGAGGCAGACAGCCATAGTGAGTCATATCGTTTGCTGAGACAGGTTCTGTTCAACAAACCAAGTGTAATTCATACCTTTTCTGCCTCCAAAACGTCTCAATTTTCAAACTGCTCGGGATAACTCAATATTTGTATTAGTTGAATGTGAGTAGTTCAGTTTCAGTACAACCCAGAACTGCATAACATTATTATATTACCTATAACCCGAAAGACCGCGGAATTCAAGAAGGCGTTCACAAAGTCAGACAGTCTCCGTTCGGCGTGAGGCCAGAACGGTGCAACATGAACGTTGCTTTGACTCCAAGCACTTATGAGGCTGGCTAATCTCTCCAAGGACGCCATCACCAGCTGGTTTCCACAATATCTGAACTAGCATTCTATTTTTTATATGGGGGGGGACACATGACACATGACACATGACACATGAAGAATGTGTCCCATGAGGACAAGTCCAGGGCTTTATAGAGCTGAAGGATGCAGAAAGAGCGGAGGAATGCGATTTGCGCTCTTCAGCGTCTCGGGAGACATGCTCAGAGCCACCAAGGAGATAAAACGAAGTAATCAAGATCATCTTGTGTGCCGCCTCAAATGGTGGGCATGTTGACAGCGAGTGATTACATGACGATATGCTTAGTGGTATTGGTTGATGTTTATAACCGGATATTGTAGGTCAAGCTGATGAAATAAAAATGTAATTAATAAATATTTTCAGGACGCAATACAAATGTTTCAATTCATATGGTCTACCAGGTCTAGCCGTTTTCCATACGAGAGCTCAAACAATATAATCTGGATTGAATGCAACGGAATGCAAACAACGTAAAGAAAACACAATTTTGTGGCGGCCTAAGCGTGGCGTCATCCTGACAATCATCGATACTTTCCGGCGGACAATTGTCAGAGAGATTCCGGTTTTCCATATATTTTTCCTTTCCGGTCCGGCAGACCGTTTTTCCGGTCCGGAAGGCCAGTGAGAACCGGGCTGAGCACCGGATTCACTCAGTTGCCTTTCTTTCCGGTAAAACTTAAATAAATCGCGTGCTCATTGGCTCAGACATCCTTGAGGGTAGAAGATAAGAAAACCAGACAATAGAGCCTAAACTTACCGTCCGATTAGAATGAAATATTATCTTAAACGACCCCTTGTGTGTTAGCAAGACTAAAATATTTTACTCGGCCAAGAAATACGGAAATAGTTTTGAAATGATTTTTTGACAAGCTTTGGAACAATTTTTTCAATTATATATACTTTCCGTAAGAGCTGAGCTCGCGCGGGTGTTG
>JARFNZ010132528.1:0-12638 GCA_031763405.1 Balanus nubilus
AGAAATGTGCTAACTTTGTGCTAATTTCAGGCGGTTTGGGGAGGGGGGGGGGGGGCATGATCATGTGGCCCTCTTCTGGATCTGCCCTTGAGATGGGAACTGCACTGCACTGCATGCGTGACTGACCTGCACTCAAGACAGGGCCCGGAGGCTGACTCGATGAGCTGTCCGGCCCGGTAGGTGGAGCCCTGGACGATGCAGTTGGCCGCCTGTTGGCCTGGCGGCGCCACCGTCGGCGGCTCGGCGCCCTCCTCATCAGCCGGGCACTCGTACCGCGGACAGCAGAAGCCCTCGATTGGCTGCTCCACGCAGCCCGGCACCGGCGGCGGACACGACTGCTGCAGGCAGATGATGTCGCCGCGGAAACAGAAACAGAAATCGCAGGCGTCACCGCGCGAGATCTGCTGCGCCGACGCGTAGATTTTGCCGTCGAACAGACAGGTGCCGACGGGCGCTCCGCCATCCCCTGCGGTGACGGCGGCAACGGCAGCGGTCAGCGCAGGCGGGGACACCTCGGCGTCCGTGATGTCGGTGGCGTTCTCGAAGGCGTCGGCGCCGACGGAGGAGAGTATGTCGAGAGTCTCGTCAGTGACGGAGATGAGAGGCGACTCGGACTGGCCCGGCTTGTCGCCATTCATGCCGGTTAAGCTTGGGGTTGAGTAGACGATCGTAGTGTCGAATGAGCCGTCCGTGGTGGCAGGCTTTTTTGTCGCGGCCGCTGCGTCCGTGGCTCCAGCTGGTGCATACGTGGCTCCAGCTGTTGCGTCCGTGACTCCAGCTGGTGCACCTGTGGCTTCAGCTGGTGCATACGTGACTCCAGTTGGTGCGTCTGTGGCTTCAGCTGGTGCGTCCGTGGCTCCAGCTGGTGCACCTGTGGCTTCAGCTGGTGCGTCCGTGGCTCCAGCTGGTGCATACGTGGCTCCAGTTGGTGCGTCCGTGGCTCCAGCTGGTGCGTCTGTGGCTCCTGCTGGCGCATACGTGGTTTCAGCTGGTGCGTCTGTGGCCTCAACTGGTGCATACGGGGCTCCAGGTGGCGCATATGTGACTCCTGCTGGTGCGTCTGTGGCTCCTGCTAGTGCGTCTGTGGTGCCGACCGGAGCTTCGTAAGAGCTAGTCGCAGTGGTCTCAGTGGTCTCAACGATGGAGCCCGCCTCAGTGGATGAGGCGTCAACAGGAGACTGTGTGGACCCAGTTTCAGTGGAGACCTGAGTGGACTTGTCGGGCTGTGTTTCCGCCTTCACTGACTCTGCTGTCCCCTTGACCGGCGGCCCGCCGTTGGTGACGATCTCGTTATACTCCGGCACTGCCACCGTCGCCTCCGTCGTTGGGGCGCCGTCACCGTGCCCGGGTTCAGCCGACTCTGTCCCGGGCTCTGTAGTGGCCGTGGTAGCGTCTGACTTCGCTCCCTCAACGTCTGCAACATCAGCGCCAGTCGTTGACTTGGTGGCGTCAGCGACAGTCGTTGACTCGGTAGCCTCAGCGCCAGTCGTATATTCGGTAGCATCAGCACCAGTTGTAGACTCAGCATCAACGCTAGCTGTAGACTCAGTGGCATCGGCACCGGTCGAAGGTTCGGCATCAGCACCAGTCGTAGACTCGGTAGCATCAGCACCGGCCGTAGACTCAGCATCAGCACGAGTGGTAGACTCGGTAGCATCAGCACCGGTCGTAGACTCGGCATCAGCACCAGTGGTAGACTCAGTAGCATCAACACCGGTCGTAGAATCAGCATCAGCGCCAGTCGTAGACTCTGTGATGTCAGCGCCAGTCGTAGAATCAGTAGCATCAGCTCCGGTAGTAAGCTCAGCATCAGCACCAGTTGCAGATCCGACATCAGTACCAGTCGTAGACTCGGTAGCATATTCACTTGTGATGGACTCTGTGTCATCAGCACTAGTCGTAGACTCAGCAATAACACCAGTCGTCGAAGACTCGGCAGCATCATCACTAGTCGCTGACTTGACAAAGTCAGCGCCACTCGTACCAGTCGTAGGCTCGGTTGCATCAGCGCCAGTGATAGACTCAACATCAGCACCTGGCGTAGACTCAGTAGCATCGGCATCGGTTGAAGACTCAGCATCAGCGCCAGTCGTATACTCGGCAGCATCAGCTCCAGTCGTAGATTCAGTGGCATCAGCACCAGCTGTAGACTCGGTATCAGGACCCGCCGTAGATTCGGTAGCATCAACACCGGTCGTAGACACAGTGGAGTAGTTGCCAGTAATAGACACCGTATAATCACCAGTTGTAGACTCAGCATTAACGCCAATCGTAGACTCAGTAGCATCAGCACCTGTGGTAGACTCAGAAGCATCAGCACCGGTCGTAGACTCAGCATCAGCACCAGTGGTAGACTCAGTAGCATCAGCACCAGTGGTAGATTCAGTAGCATCAGCGCCGGTAGCAGGTTCGGTAGCATCAGCACCAGTGGTATACTCAGTAGTATCAACATCGGTAGCAGACTCATTAGCATCAGTGCCAGTGGTAGACTCAGCAGCATCAGCGCCGGTAGTAGACTCGACAGCACCAGCCGCAGTTGTAGACTCAACATCAGCGTTAGCTGTAGACTCAGTAGCAACAGCGCCGGTCGTAGACTCGGCATCAGCGCCAGTCGTAGACTCAGAAGCATCGGCATCTGTCGTAGACTCAGCATCAGCACCAGAGGAAGACTCGGTAGCACCAGCGCCGGTCGTAGTCTCAGAAGCATCAGCACCGGTCGTAGACTTAGAAGCATCAGTACCAGTCGTAGACTCAGCATCAGCAGTAGTATCAGCGCCGGTAGCAGACTCAGGAGCATCAGCACCAGTGGAATGCTCAGTAGTATCAGCGCCGGTAGCAGACTCAGGAGCATCAGCACCAGTGGTATACCCAGTAGTATCAGCATCGGTGGCAGACTCAGTAGTATCAGCGCCGGTAGCAAACTCAGTAGCATCAGCACCAGTGGTATGCTCAGTAGTATCAGCGCCGGTAGTAGAATCAGTAGCATCAGCGCCCGTGGTAGACTCAGTAGCATCGGCGCCGGCAGCAGGCTCAGTAGCATCAGCGCCAGTGGTATACTTGGTAGTATCAGCGCCGGTAGCAGACTCAGTAGCATCAGCGCCAGAGGTAAACTCAGCAGCATCAGCGCCGGTAGCAGACTCAGTAGTATCAGCATCGGTGGTATACCCAGTAGTATCAGCATCGGTGGCAGACTCAATAGTATCAGCGTCGGTGGTAGACTCAGCAGCATCAGCGGTCAAGGTAGACTCTGTAGCGGCCTCTGTGCGCTCCGTCGCCTCTTCCAGAGGTTCCTGCGGCTGCTGACTATCGGGGCCTGTGCCGGTGACTCCCGTCTCTGCGGACGGCGTGCTTCTGCCGTCGGTGGGGGTCTCGGTGGACGGTGTCGGGGTGGTGGGGGACGTCATCGCCAGACCGCTGATGCTCAGCGTCTCGGTGACGGGAGGCGAGGTGGTGGGCGAGGCCGTGGTGATGATTACGGAGCCAGGCTCCGCCCCCTGGTCGACCGCCGTCAGGTCCAGGCTGTCCAGCACCGACACGTCTGTGAAACGACAGGGAGATAGACTCGCCGTCAGTACAGAGTGGGGCCATGCTGAGCCACTGACGCTGCTAATCGTCTTACAAATAGTTAACCCTAAACAGGTATCAATTATATCACATATGCTCTTATTTATCGACGAATGCTATTAACTGTGCGTGTTTTACCTGCTAATTATTAAAAACATCTTCACTTCAAAGCAAAGTTACTTTCCTACCTAAGGAGAGACTGAAAATGATGTTACTCAACGAACACTCCACTCACAGAATCTGTATCGAATATCGATCTCCGAACTCACAGACCGCCGGTTCGAATCTGTGACTTACCACAGGAGTATTCGCTGGGACAGCAAAGGCCGGGTGGCGGCGGCAGCGGCTTGCAGTCGCGTCCCTCCAGCTCCGGCGGCAGCTCACACAGCCTCTTGGCGCAGACCACCATGCCGTTCAGACACAGACAGTACTGGCACGGGTCAGAGTGCGGCACCGTGTCGTTCTCGGCGTAGATGGAGCCGTTCTGGTAGCACTGCAGGGACACCAGCGTTGGCGGCACCTCCGCTGCGGGGACAACACGAGACACCCGGTTAGGCACGGCGGTCGCTGGTCACGGTTCAGTAGCGGGCGACAAGAGCAATATACACCCTACTGGTTAGCGAAGTTTCATCCGAGATCTCACAAGAGCACTCAATATCACTGGTATATAATACCAATTACAACATAGCCGGACGGCCTTGTTATCAAGGTAGGTACTCACCGCAGTCGTAGGCGGGACAGCAGTCGCCCTTCTTGTAGAAGGGCCGGCAGGGCCCCTCCGGCGCCACCGGACACTTGCGTGTCTCGCAGTTGACGACCGAGCCGCGGCAGGCGCAACGCAGCTGGCACTGGCTGCTGGTGGGCACGTCGGCACCGTCAGCGTACGTAGTGCCGTCTACAAGACAGGAACCCTCGCCAGGCACCGTGCCGTTCTCTGTCGGCAGGTTGTCGACGGACGGAGCAGCAGATTCCGTCACAGGCTCGGTGGTAGCATCACTGGACGGAGCAGCAGATTCCGTCACAGGCTCGGTAGTAGCATCACTGGACGGGACAGCAGATTCCGTCACAGGCTCGGTGGTAGCATCACTGGACGGGACAGCAGATTCCGTCACAGGCTCGGTAGTAGCATCACTGGACGGGACAGCAGATTCCGTCACAGGCTCGGTAGTAGCATCACTGGACGGGGCAGCAGATTCCGTCACAGTCTCGGTAGAAGCATCAATGGACGGAGCTGTAGATTCCGTCAAAGGCTCGGTAGAAGCATCACTGGGCGGAGCTGTAGATTCCGTCACAGGCTCAGTAGTAGCATCACTGGATGGAACTGCAGATTCCGTCACAGGCTCGGTAGTGCCATCACTGGACGGGGCTGCAGATTCCGTCTTCGGTTCGGTAGTAGCATTACTGGACGGAGCTGTAGAATCCGTCACAGGCTCGGTAGTGGCGTCACTTGACAAATCTGCAGATTTGGTCACAGGCTCGGTAGTAAATTCACTATTCGGTGTTGTTAGTTCCGTCACAGGCTCGATAGTGGTACCACTGGACGGACCTGCAGATTCCGTCACAGGCTCAGTAGTGGCCTCACTTGTCGGAGATGAGGATTCTGTCACGGGCTCGGTAGTAGCATCCTTGGACGGAACTGTAGATTCCGTCACAGGCTCGATAGAAGCATCACTGGATGGAACTGCAGATTCCGTCACAGGCTCAGCAGTAGCATCACTGGACGGGGCTCCATATTCCGTCACAGACTCGTCGGTACTGGAACTGGTTGTAGCTGTGGATTCCGTCACAGTTTCAGTGTTGGCATCACTAGATGGGGCTGCAGATTCCGTCACAGGCTCGGTAGTGGCATCACTGGACGGGGCTGCAGATTCCGCCACAGGCTCGGTAGTGGCATCACTGGCCGTAGCTGCAGATTCCGTCACAGGCTCAGTTGTGGCATCACTAGACGGGGCTGTAGAATCCGCCACAGGCTCGGTAGTAGCATCACTGGACAGGGCAGTAGATTCCGTCACAGGTTCGGTGGTGGCATCACTTGTCGGAGCAGAAGACTCTGTCACAGGCCTGGTAGCGGCATCACTTGACGGGGCTCTAGATTCCGTCACAGGCTCGGTAGTGGCATCACCATACTGGGTAGTACCATCGCTGGACGGGGCTACAGATTCCACTCCAGGCTCTGTGGTTTCCGTATGTACTGCAGACTCTGTAGCATAGCTATCAGTTTCGGAAGTCGGGGCCTTTGTACTCTCAGCTGTCGCTGAGCGCGTGGGTGCGGCATCTGTTGCGGTCTCTTCAGGCTCCGTGCCAGCCGTGGCTCCAGCCTCTGTCACCGCTGTTTCAGTGCTGATCGGGGGACTGGTGATATCTCCTTCTCTGGACTCCCGGTCATCGCCAACCACATTCCGGAGTAGGTAGAGGAGGCCTCCGACAGTGGAGCCGGGGTCGGTGTTGTCTGTGGCTGGTGCCGATGTAGGACTGCTGCTCTCAGTGACTGCCGGACTCGTGGTCGGCTCCGTGGCGTCAGTGGGCGAGACGGTCGCTGTCTCTCTGTCGTCTCCTGCGAGCTGACTGGCGCTGTCCGGCACTCTACTGGTTGGTGCTGCTTCTTCAGCAGGACGGGATTCTTCTGTTGTCGGCAGGTAAGTAACAGGTTCGTCGGTGGTTTCGGCATCCTCACTAACTGTGGTTGATCCGACAGCGCTTTCTGGCTCGGTCGTCTCAGAACCTGGCCCCTCAGTCGCAGCAGTTTCTGAACCTTCAATGGGTTCAGTGGGACCGGCGGTGCTTCCCGGCTCTGTGACCTCAAAACTTGAGTCAGTAGAAGTAGCAGCTTCTGCATCTTCGATGGGTTCTGCAGGATTAACCGTGCTTTCTGGCTTTGTGGTTTCAGAACTGGAGTTTGTAGCAGCATCAGCTTCTTCACCTTCAACGTGTTCCGTGGGGTTGACTGTGCTTCCCGGCTCTGTGGCCCCATAGCTTGGTTCCCCACTCACATCAGTTCCTGAACTTTCAGTGGGTTCCGTGGGACTTACGGTGCTTCCTGGTTCTGTGGTCGCATTGTCTGGTTTCCCACTCACATCAGTTCCTGAACTTTCAGTGGGTTCCGTGGGACTTATGGTGTTTCCTGGTTCTGTGGTCTCAGAGCCTGGTTCCTCAGTCACGTCGGTTCCTGAAATTTCAGTGGTTTCCGTGGGAATTACAGTGCTTCCTGGTTCTGTCGGCTTATAACTTGGTTCTACACTTACATCAGGTCCTGAACCTTCAATTGGCTCCGTGGGGCTGACGGCTGCTTCCAATCCTGGCTCTGTGGTCTCAGAACTTGACTCCACATTTTCATAAGCTCCCGGACCAGGAGTGGGGTTCGCAGGGATGAGGGTGCTTCCTGGCTCCACGACGTCAACACCGGAAACACCAAGAGATTCTGTCGGGGCATCGGTGCTCGCTGTCTCTGTTACCACAGACCCAACAGTCGTATAATCTGCTGAGGCCTCGATGGTATCGGTCGGAGTGACAGAGCTGCTGGGCTCGGTCGTCTCAACAGCTCCCTCTTCCGTGCTGTCAGGAACACCATCTCCCGAGCCGTCAACTCCATCCCTCTGACTGGCAGTGCTGTCGGACTTCGTTGGCGCGGAGGTTGTCGGTGTAGTCTCACTGGTTCCATCTGTTCCATATGCTGTGACAGCAGGCTCTGTTGAGTCCACAAGGGATGCAGTGGGGTCGACGCTCGTCAGTGTCTCTTCAGCTTTTCCTTCCTCTTTCTGATCAGCGTTTATCGCACCATCTTCAGTAGCTCCTGTCTTCTCTTCCTCATCTTCAACATCACCAGCCTTTTCTCCCTCACTTCCAGGAGGATCGGTCGGAATTCGCTGCTCGTCACTGATGCCAAGGAGCTGGTCAAGCAAGCTATCTCCTTGGGTAGGAGAAGCAGTGGACGCTTCGGTTGAATCAGGATAGACAACAGACGCCTCGGTTGGGTTAGGAGACTCAGTGGATTCTTTTTCCTCATCAAGGAAGTGGCTAGACACCTCTATATCGTCAGGAGAAGACCCAGTCGCCTTAGTTGGATCAATATAGGCATCAGTCGCCTCAGTTGTAGTCGTGTTGGGCGAGTCACCAGATCCGAGGCCAATAGCATCGCTAATGCTGTCTAGGGTGGACCCAAAGGAAGGGAAGGCATCAGCGGTCTTGGTGGTAGCCTCCACACCATCATCAGAGCCGGAGATAGGATCAAACTCGGTGCTCTGCTCTACACCGTCACCAACGGTCGTGGGAGTACCGACTTCGGTGGCTGTCTCTGCTCCAGCAACAGACCCCGTGGTAAGGCCGGACTCAGTTGTCGGCTCAGCACTTCCTTGGCTCACTGTAGAGGCATACGTGGTAGTAGAGGCCGCCGTGGTAGTATCCACGCTCCCCGAGCCTTCTTCACCACCTAGTTGAGCCTCTGGATGTTCCGTTTTCCCGGAGGTATCATTTCCACTCGCCTCTGTGGTGGGTCCCTCACTATCGGCGTATCTTCCTTCGGGGGCGCTTGTGTCAGCCTCAGGGGTTGCCTCAATAGTGCTATCTGTGGGCGCAACTGGACTGAAAATATCTTCAGGCACCTCAGTGTTCTCATATGCCTCTGCGCCAGGTGCTGTTGTTGTTTCTGCAAAGCTGGACACCTCGCTGGACGTAGTCGGTTCGGTTACGGGAGATGTTACTTCTTCTAGACCAGGGCCTTCGCCCGAGCTATCTGTGACGGTGTCTTTGGGTGTGCTCTTCCCGTCGTATGCCGGACTCGGTTCTGTGGTATCATTGAGAATTCCATCAATGATGTTCACGATGTCGCTCTCTGGCTGATCGCCGGAGCCACTCGGCTCGATCGTCGTTCCTCGGCTGTCGTCACTCATCGTCGATGCAGCCGTCGGGGGTACAGTTGTAGAGTCCTCAAGAAGTGTTATACCACCATTAGTTATGGTCGGAATACCAAGAAGATCTTCGAAGGTATGCTCTCTGGGGCCATGGTCAGTCTCATCTCCGGAGCCATCTGGTAGCGATGTTGTGGTGTCAGCCTCAGCACCTGCTTGAGGCCTCTCAGAGGTCACACTGCCAGTAGTCTCATTAGTTGATCCGTCCTCGGCAGCAGGCTCAGCAGCCGTTGACGAAGGGGTGGTCACCTGCTCATCAACAGCTTCTTCAGTTGCAGACGTCTGTCTGTCTGTTCCACTGGCGTCAGACGAACCTTCTGGGACAGCCGTGCTGTCTGGATCAGCCGTGCTGTCTGGAACGGCCGTGCTATCCGCAGCGGACGTACTGTCCGGGGTAGCCGTGCTGTCTGGAGCAGCCGTGCTGTCTGGAGCAGCCGTGCTGTCTGGAATTGCTGTGCTGTCTGGGAAAGCCGTGCTATCTGGAGTAGCCGTACTATCCGGAGCGGCCGTGCTAGCCGGGGTAGTCGTGTCCTCTGGAGCAGCTGTGCTGTCTTGAGTTGTCATCAGATCGAGAGCCGCTGAAATACAAATACTGTCAAAATACGTCCACCTGTGGCCTGCATGAGGGATTTCCGAGTTAGCGCCCAAGACAGCGATATCATGCTGATATATCCGATATCTGGGTACGAGGTGCCACCGGAAATCGGTCCAATTATGGTTTACAATGGCTTCTTGTCGCTAATAAACTATCACTGCTTTGGTCAGGCTAGGTACTGTAACGCTGCACCGTTTTAACGGTATATAACTGGTGCCCAACGTGGGACTTGATCGCATTGGTCCAACACGAATTCAGCAGAGTTGTTCATAGGTCAAAAGGGGCGCTTCCCTTTTGACCTTTCCACAATTCTCCTTTTCACAATTTTTGAGCTCTTGAGGATGATGTGATTGTCACAAATTTTGACGGGAACGTTACAGCAACACTCGCGACCGCCACTTTTTATTTCATGGCGTTAGTTTTATTTATCTGATAATATTTAAATTTAGTAACATTAGTAATTTATTTAACATTATGTATTTAGCAACAAAATCAATATATCGTACGTAATGGAATTTCTATATTGTGTAGAAGTGCAACATGCATCATAGCTTCCTACACTAATGTATCATGCCAATAAGTCAACTATGAGCTACCCCGCTTGTCTTTCTAAGCATGCATACCTGGTGTGGTCGTCTCAGGCTGATCGTGTGGGGAGTCAACGTCCGTGCCCTGGTCATCTGATCCGTCCGGACCGCTGTATCCAGCAGTATCCGTACTGGAAGTGGTGGGGCTGACAGTGCTCGTGCTGGGAGTGGTGTAACCAGCGGTGCCGGTGGCGGGCGCTGTGATCTCGGCAGCAGCAAGTGATTCGGTGCTCGGCGTGCTGCTGTCAGTTGTCTCGGCGATCGCTGTTGTGGAGGGGACTGAGCTGGAGGTTTCCCTCACAGTAGACTCGGTAACGGTATAATCATCAGTCGGCTCATAAGAAGGCTCGATTGGTTTTGTATAGCCATTTCCTTCCACGTCGAAATCTCCCTTTCCCCCAGTCCTCCCTTCAATGAAGTATTCCTCCTGTCCAGGTTCCTCGGTTTCGGCCGCGGGACTTGTCACATCAGACGGGAAGCCATCGTCCACTCCGTCAGTGCCGGGCTCTTTGCTCTGTTCTGCAGTGACGTCAGGCGAGCCAGTCGCACTGGCTGTGCCTTCTGTGGTGACTTTAGACGGACTAGCTGTGTTCTGTTCTGTGATTAGATCAGAGGGGCTAGCTGTGTTCTGTTCTGTGATGAGATCAGAGGGGCTAGCCGTGTCGTCTGTGCTCTGTTCTGTGGTGGCATCAGATGAGCTAGCTGTGCCTTGTTCTGTGGTGGCATCAGACGGACTAGCTGTGTTCTGTTCCGTTGTGGCATCATAACTGTCTGTGTTCTGTTTTGTGGTGGCATCAGACTGGCTAGCTGTGTTCTGTTCTGTGATGAGATCAGAGGGGCTAGCCGTGTCGTCTGTAATCTGTTCTGTGGTGGCACCAGAGCTAGTCGCACTGTCTGTGCTCTGCTCTGTGGTGGCATCATAGCTGTCTGTACTCGGTTCTGTGGTAGCATCCGGCAGGCTAGCCGTGCCTTGTCCCGTGGTGGCACCAGACGGGCTAGTCGTGCTCTGTTCTGTGGTGGCATCAGATGGGCTAGCTGTGCTGCTCAGGGTTGATTCGGTCGTGGTATCGACCTTGTAATTCGCGCTCTCTAACTCCGGTGTCGCCTCAGTGCTGGTTGGCTCGGATTCCTCAGTAGAGCTCTGTACCGGAGTCTGAGTACTGGTAGATGGCTGGCCTGCCGACTGCTCCGTCAAACCGCTCACACTCTGCCTTTCGGGTGACTCAGTTGGTTCCAACTGTGAAGATACTTCACTAGCGTTTTCTGTCGCTGCCTCTAAGCCACTGTCGTGCTCTGCCACTGGCGTCACTTCACCGTTTTCAGCTCCCGGTGCCTGCTCACTACCGTTTTCAACTCCTGGCGTTAATCCGTGGCCATTCTCAACTCCCGGGGGATATTCGTCCTCCTCTGTCGGCTCGGCTCCCAGGCTCCCAGGCTGGTCCTCGAGGCGGTACTGCCGATCCGGCAGGACTGTCGAGCTCTCCGCGGTGCTGACTTCGCTCGGAGCAGACTCGGTGCTGCCGGTGGTGCTGCCGTCTGGGCCAGGTGGAGTTTCCGTGGTTCCGCTTTCCGTGGCTCCGTTCTCCATGGTCCCGCTCTCCGTGGCTCCGCTCTCCGTGGCTCCGCTCTCCGTGGCTCCGCTTTCCTTGACTCCGCTCTCCGTGGTGTCGGCTTCAAGCGGGATGGGCTCGGAGCTGACTTTGGTGGTGGCTTCTGTGACACCGGAGGTCTCTGTCGTGGCGCCCTCCGTTGTGCTGGCTGCGCTCGAGGTGCTCTCGGTGGTACTGGCGATGGCGACGGTACCGTCGGTGGCGTAGTCCGAGGCGGTGGAAGTCTCCGTGGTGCTAACTTCGCTCAGGGTAGGCTCGGTACTACCACCGCTGGCTGCTCCGTCTGTGACAGCCGAGGTGTCCGTGGTGTCAGCTGCGGTCGGAGTGTACTCGGTGGTGCCATCAGCGGTCCCGTCTTGGAGACCTGAGGTGCCCGCTGTGCTCCCTATGTTCTCGGCTTCAGTTGGAGTGGGCTCGGTACCGCCGGTGGTGGCGCTGTCTGAGGCATCTGGGGTCGGAAGCAGGCGCCGGTTTCAGTGTCCAGTGCCAAGTACAATTGCATGATTGGTGAGAAGGGTGTAGACAATGCAGACAGCATGCGACATTTAGGTGCCTTTAACGACCAAGGTTACAGTATACTAATTACCTATTTGCCAACAAGTGTTTTTACAAGTGAAATATACAATGTGCATGTCAGTACGCTATAAAGTTAGCTTTCTATGATGTAACAAGACACAAATATTTTACAATCTTGGAGTTTACAACAAAGCGAGATGCGTTTGTTGCCACAAACATTGGTGCATTTTAGAGCTGTGAATAGGTAAACGTGTTCCATGCCATTCATGTGACAGTGTCACTGTAATCTACCTACGTATTACTACGTATTACCCTGTTACGGACATATATCTAAATCATAAAACACAAGTCATCATCTCTGAGGTTACTGCGATGACGGTCCCAGTCACTAGACAATAAACATATCACTAAACATGCGCAGATGGACACGGGACCAGACAACTCGGCAGTGCAGGTTCACTACGCTGAGACAGCTGACAGGAATGCTATGACATGCGGGGAGCAGGAGCAGCTAGGAGCAGTTACCGTTGACGGGTATCATTACATGGTACCCCAAGTGGCGAGCCCCCTCCTGCTGTCGTATTGATGGGGCGCCTGGAAAGCACGGACAGGTAGAATGGGAGGTTCGTAGTGCAGCGACAGGCCGAGCAGTGCTACGACAGATCGTGGCAGCGACAGACAGACAGACCTCCGCCCCGAGGAACTGACACATGGGTTGGGTGTGGCACACAGGTGTGACACGTGACACACACACACACACACACACACACACACACACACACACACACACACACACACACACACACACACACCCGCGCGCGCGCACACACACACACACACAAATTAACACACACTCACAAAA
>JARFNZ010132529.1:0-11130 GCA_031763405.1 Balanus nubilus
GCTTTCAGCTTGAAGCTGCTCTTGTAGGTCAGGGTTTACTGCGATCTTGTTTTCTGCTTGAAGCCTACAGATGTCTTGATACAGAAGCTCTAGTTCCGCCTTCTTTTCTTGCGATGATAATTTTGGGGCGAAAGTAAAACTGATCCCCAGATTTAAGAGTTCTTTTGGGTCCTCTGTGAGTGTTACCTTAGACAGGTTGACGTATCCTTCCTTGGGTTTCGGGATAGGCAGGAATCCACCGTATAAGTTGCACAGTTTCTTCTGGATCCTACTTTCTACTACTCTCTGGTGGTGAGAAAGCTGTTCAGAAAGAACGTCTGCCGTTCGGCGTTTTAATTCTTCCGGTGCGTTAAGCTCGTCAAAAGAAAACTGCTCACCTGCCAGCCTTTCTCGTTAATCATCCAGTATCATCGTCTTCTCTTCTATCTGATTTACCACGAGTTTATTTCGAAACTCCTTGGTGAATCTTCTCTGCTGTACTGCCTCGTCGAGATAGATATTTGTGAACTTGGGGAGGAGATTGTTCTTGATACATTCTTTATTGAACACGACAGCGAGCTTGGCGTTGATGATCTTCTTCTCTGTCGATTCGATTCGTCGTACTATTCTCTATGCTGGTTCGTCATATTTGTTCAGTAAATCGCCGAAGGTCATAGTAAGTGAAAGTAAAAAGCAACTGAGTATAGGGTTCATATTTCAACGTTTCATTCTAAAATCTGGCAACATTTTCAAGACAAGAACCTTGACTGGGTCTAATAGTTGCATTTGAGGTCGCTCGTATTTCGGACAATAGACTGAATACACTACCGGATCTAGGGGGGTGGGGTGACAATAGTGGCAAATGCCCCCGCCCCAAACCGCCTGAAATCTGCGCAAGTTTACACATCTCCTAATGTGGAACGAAATCGAATAAATGGTCTGAGAACAATTTGCAGGGCAGAGTCTCTCTGAAACAGTGGGTTCCACAGCAGATTTTGCTAGCATTCTAAACATGCTGAATACATTTGTATGAAAGGCCTCACAAAAATGCGAAAATCGCGTGGAAATGTAAAAAGGATAAAATTATACAGCAATGTCAAACTATTAAGCTAATTATGGGATTACTTGCATACCAATACCTTTTGAGTTAGGAGCTTTTGAAAGAAGATATCGAGGTAAGGTGAATTGCTTTGAGTTCAGTCGGTAGAGACATTAACCCTCGCCAGTGTAGGGCATAACTGCTCCGTCTCCGTGTAGGGGGGGGGGGGGGGTGATGCAACCCCCCTGCCGATTCGCCCCTAATTTAGCTAGAGCTTCGCGAAAAAGGCGAACGTATTGCTCGTGACGAGACGAAGCCAATGGTACCCAATACTCAGGTCCCAGGTTAATCGGTGACCTCTGAGGCTAGGTCATTGACCCGAAATCACAGAATTCCATTTTTGCCGCCATAATGACTTCTAATCAAGCTAGAGCCTCGCTCTAAAGACCAAGACGCTTCTTTTGGTCCGTAGAATGGGTTTTGATACATTACATGTCTCAGTTGTCCTTTATTACTAGTCAAAGGTCAAAGGTCAAATTAGGTCATCTGAGGTCAATGACCTCGCTTCACCTGTAATATGTCATAACCTCACTTGAACCCGTATTTGTGGAAAATGGATGTGAAATTCGAAATCAGCGCATAAAAACATCATAGAAAGCTCTGGAAATCAAAAAAGGTCACCCGAGGTCATCAGAGGTCAGTGACCTCTGTTGACCTTTGAGGGGTCGTGACCTCATCGGGTACCATGGAGGTCACATGGTAACACCCGTTTGTATACTCCTGCACATAAAAAATCAGGAAACGCGCGAGATATCAGCAACGATATGCCGCGGAACGCCATTTGCGCTTGACATGACCTTGAGAAAAAGGTCCCAGGTCACGGGTCATCGGGGTCACGGTTTCGAAATTTGTAGGGTAGGTGTCAAATTTATAAATACTAAGGTACGAAAGGTTTCGTTGCGATCCGCCGCTATTTACGCGAGATATTTGGAAAAACCAAGGGGGAGGGTGGCAACCCCCTACACTGGCGAGGGTTAATGAAGTAATAAATAATGACTCTGCGCAAGTTATGTTGCTTCTACTGGCGATATATAAAATTGGAAGCTTGTGGGAATTTTTTATTTATTTATTATTATCATATGTACTCTAACTCATGAAAGGTAAATGGAATCATGCTCACATATATAACCATTCAGTCTTTCCTACGTAGTCACTTTAACCCGCCCGGCGCTGGGGTCTCCAGCCACCTTCTGTTGGCTGGGGGGGGGGGCGTTTTTCGCCGCCCCCCCCCTCGTTTTTCTTCTGAACTAACACTCTGATTGGGACGTGTAAGACGGTGGCGATCGAAAGGTCTCAATGAGACGAATCTAAAGCATGCTTAAAATTGTATTTCCAAGATCAGAGGTCAGGTCAAGGTCAGGTCAAAGGCAAAAATCACGGATTTTCGTATTTTGGCTGCAGAGACCAGACTACAAACAGCAGCATGCCAAACCTCGGCCAAAACACTCCAAAATACCAGGGAAAGGGAATACTAGAGTATGAGTGTCACATTAAACTCAGGTCAAGGTCAAATTCAGGTCACCAAAGGTTACCATGTGTAAAAGTTATGTGAATACCGAGTGACATTTGTTTTATATGTTCTTTCAGCCATATGATTCGATGGTTACGTTCATTTTACTATTTGACTTCAAGTTCATGTCAAGTTCGGGTCAGGTGAGGTCAAAAAGGTCAAATTTTAAATTTCATGATTTTTAATAAAAGTCACATGATTATGGTTCAGTTTCGTCTCAGGAACCCATTGGTGTCATTTGTTATGACGTACCAGATCTGGAAGGGCAAACAAGTGCAAATTTTAAAAATGACGTCATTACACTATATACACAATAGAGTCATCTGAGGGTGAACATAGGGCTATTGACTCGACGCTTGGCATGTTGATCACTCATATGCATGTTGATCACTCATGGAATACTCTGACAAGTATTCCGGTTTTTTGAAAATTTTCAATAGTTTACATTGTGTGACCCTTTGAACTGGATTTAACCAAATCAGTTTTTTGAAATTTAGGGGTCAATAACCAAAACTTTGATTATTTCGTGATAGCCATTTGGAAAACAATGTCATTTATTTCCTTTTGTCATCTTTCGTTTGTAAATTACTTTCAATCTTGATGATTTATGACCGTTCAAACATTCGTCGGTTTTAGACCGAGAATTGCCTGACATGATGACACTAAAACGCTATTTTCTACGATTGTGTCCAATTGATGTCATATCAGGTTTAGAAAGTTTCGCGCCGATATTTTGTTCCGTTTTGGAGTTATTAGGAAAGATCGCTAGGAGGGGCGAAAAACGCCCCCCCCCCCCCCCCCAGCCAATGGTGGGTTAACCTGCGCCCCGATGGGCTATTTCCAAACCTGCCCGCCGATAGAAGGGTGGGGCGTTTCGGCCCATTTATGATCTAAACTAATAGTCGGATTCTAACAAATTTAACGGAATTCGATAGCCCTGTACATTAACTTTCGGAATAATATGCGAAATTGGATCCCAAGGTCACTGATGACGTCATAGGTCAGGTCAAAGACCCAATTTTTGCCCGTTTTCACCTGGTGGGATTATCGGACAAAATAATGATATTGAAAGCATAAGAAGCTACAAAATCTGCATCAATCGTGTTCCTGACACTTTTAAGTACTATTAAAAGCCTATGACATTTTTTTTCCAGATTCCAGATTTTCCAAAGTCAGCTGGTCTGTAACACATATCCAGAGTTTTTGAGAAGTTTGAAAGTTTTCGAAGTTATAACAAAAGCTAAAAAAGTTGAGTTTGTTTTTACCAATTATGAAAATGTTGGTATGGTAGTCATGGGTCAGGTCAAAGTCCACCGAGGTCACGAGTTCAATGAAGTAAAACTGCTGATTTTGGTCATTGGTAGCTGAAATGCATGTTTTGGGGTCAGCTTGTCGTCAATAACGCGAAAAATAACTCTAAAGGAGTATTTTCTGCATTGAAATCGGAGAATGTTGAAAATACGGAAAACCATCGGAATTCGTAGCAATGTCATGACAAGTGGCTGCTTTTGGACTTTGCAAGGTCATTACTCCGCCAATTATGAAAATATTGTCTTCAACTTTTGTGTGCATGTTCATTGAGCTTGTCTGTAACACATGTATCCTGGGTTTTTGAGAAGTTTGAAAGTTTTTGAAATTATAACAAAAGCTAAAACAGTTAAGTTTGTTTTACCAATTATGAAAATTGTAAAACATTCTAAAATCCGAGATGGTAGTTTGATAGACCGATCTATTCTCTGTCTTTTGATATGAAATAATTGACTTTACCTTTATAACTGTGTGACTGACAGCGTTTCCAGCAAACCCCTATCATTGACCTAAAATGGGAAAACATGCCGTCACTCTGACGTCATTTCCGGTCGACCTATCGCGAACTAATTATTTTCTTTTGCCAGTATGTGTGGAATCGATGTCATAAGGGGCCTGCAAAGTTTGGTGACGCTGCTACCGTTATTTTGTGAGATGTCAGAAAAAAGGGGAGATGAAGGGGTGGGGGGCATTTCGGCCCCTCCCCATCGGGGTGCGGGTAACCCGTCATTGGCTGATAGATGTTTTTCGCCCCCTCCCCCTGGCGAACTATAATAACTAAAAAAAACGGAACAATATATCCACGCGAAACGTTCCAGGCCTTACCTGGCATCCATTTGACACATCCCTAGACAATCTGGACAAAAAATCAATCAAAACGTCTTGAGAAAATAGCGTTTTAGTAACATCATGTCACGCAATTTTTGGTCTAAAATCGACGAATGTTTGAACGGTCATAAAACGTGAAATTTTAAAGCAAATAGCAAGCAAAAAGTGGCAAAATGATGTAAATGACACTGCTTACAAAACGGTTATATCGAAATTTATTTTTGACCCACAAACTTTCAAGAACAGTTTAACCCGCGCCGTGCCGGTGCTCGGCGCCACCTGCCTTGTGCCGGGGGGTGTTTGAACACCCCCCCCCTTCTAACTCGGCTCCTATGGCACTTAGCGGAAAACTAAAAAAACGTTCGAAAGCTCGTCAAAAATAATTTCGAAACTGCTCAGTCATTTTTTCGCTCAGGTAAAAATGAGGTCACCAGAGGTCATCAAAGGTCAACATTTCCTAAATATTGACATTTTTTTTAATTTCCGCCATTATCTCGGGAACTATACTAGCTAGGAAGAAACTAAAAAAGCAATAGAAAGCCCTTCAAGCGCTCTTTCGTCGACGTGTCCTCAGAATTGACCTAAGGTTAATAGTTTAGGCTCCAGAGGTCATCAAAGGTCAAAATGGCTGTTTTCTTGCAAACATGTTTTTTTCGCGAATAACTTTTTAGATTTTTAAGATAGAACATTTATTTTGACACCATCGTGTTCCTCTCGTCAGGGCGCATCGAAACATATACATGGTGACCTCTGGAGGTCAATCTCAAAATTTGACCTCAGGTCAAGGTCACGTGGTGACCTCAATAGGTCATGTTGGGTCATGTTGCACACGAGTCGATGCGTATTGACCAGACGAACACATTGTTACCTTCCGCACGCTTTCGTGTTTCTCTCGTCAAGTTACTTTCTCTTCTCTATCAAAAGTTCCTGGCAAAAAAGCGTGTGACCTCAGATGACCTTGATGACCTTTACAGAGGTCACTTGTCAAAATTAGTACTTCAGTCATTAATACGGGCCTAAGAAAACATGATCCTGAAAGAATTGGACTGATTTGATGTTTATCCTCTGAATTGGAAGGATCTGATTTTTTCAGATCAGGATGAAAAAGATCAAGCCGACTCCGGATCTCTCGTCCCAGCATCAGCTCTGAGGGTGATACAGACGTTGCTGAATGGGGAATTTTCCTCTGATACAACAACCACTCGGCCAGAACCAGCTCCCAGTCACCATTGCCACTGCGTTTGAGAGGCTGGTTAACGTTACGGACTGCCCTCTCTGCCAACCCGTTACCTTGGCTGTGACGTGGCTCTATTGTCCTCTGCTGGATGCCGTCATCTGCCAGGAACTGCTAGAACTCCTTCGAAGTGAAAATTGTAGCATTATCGTAGTATTTAATATCAGGTAGTCTCCACCTTGCAAACATCCTGCGCAGTTTGGTCACTGCTGCTTGAAAGCCCACACTTGAACATGTCTCCGCCTCCGTCCACTTTAAATATGCGTCTACCACAAAAAAACGTACTTGCCTTTGATGGGTTCGGCAAAATCGACGTGGATCCTTGACCATAAGCGTTTCGTCCAGGGTCACATCCTCAAGTCAGCCCGGCGAGGAGCGGGACGACTCTCCTCGTACGTAGAACATTGGTGGACAGTCATCTCCAGGTCACTGTCAATCTGCGGTCACCACGCACAGCTCCTCGCCAGCGCCTTCATTCGACCGATCCCTGGGTGAGCAACATGCAACTCTGCAATCACAGACTGGCGGGCTCTCTGTGGCATCACGACTCTGTGACCCCAGAGTAGCACACCTGCACACACAGACATCTCGAAACGTTTATCAGAGAACGACTTCAGACCAGCATCCACTTCTGCAAGCCACCCTCCCTTCTGCACCAGGTTAATCACCCTGGAAAGAACAGAGTCACGAGCTGTCAACTGAGCCACTTGCCTGGCATCAAACACGGGATCATCCACCAGCAACACCAGATCTTCTTTGCCAGAGCTAACTGTGACAGACTGAACAATAAGGTAGATTGAGGACTCTACAATAGAATCAGCAAGTCAAGGGGACCCAATTGGCTGACGTACATTCGTTATCATGCTCCTGTAGCGTGGAGGACGTTGACGAGGGCCAAATGGGTTGCAAAAGAAGGGAAGAGAAATTGAAAATATGATTATCTTCGTTTTCCTCTAATTGTCTAATTAAAGGGCGACAATAGAAGGAAGTTATATTGAAGGAAAGACAATAGAGACTGGCTTGGCTTTGTCTCTTTTGTCTTACTTTCATTCAATATAACATTTATTTTGAGGCTAAGGTTTTATTGATTCTATTATGCATTAAGAGCCTCAAAAAGTGCTTGCCCACTTCTATGCTTGCAGTTATTTTAACAAATTCCCTTTTAAACAAAATGAACAGTCGCACCTCATGTTGATTCGTTTTGGGTATTATTTTGGTTACCGCTGGACTTTACTACTCAGTTGCCACTAGTTAAGTCTCCAGTTTACCCTTCTGGCCACCTTCTCATGGGTGGCGGTGTATTTCGAAAGAAAATACTAGTGGTCCTCATGGTCGGCATTGAAAGTACAGTCACGGACAAGGTTTTTCTCCGCCGCTCAGACGGCTAAGAACGGCTCTCAGGCATAAGTGAGGCACTAAACGATAATAAACCGGCGTGTTAGGGTCCAGACCGCAGTCACGCATTCTACTATTTAAGAGCCCATGTCTCGTGGATAGGCCGTCAGTCGACCTGGAGTGTTCCAGACAATCAGAGAGTCTCATCTGTCCCTCATAGTGCCAACATGCAGCTGGTGTGTATACCATCGGTGGTGCTGCTCTGGTGATTGGAACATTTACGTATTACTATGTTCATGTACATAATAAGTTAGATAACTTTTCTCTCCGAAAAGCCCTTGACGTTCGCAGTTGCGTTAGATGACGTTGGTGTAGGTTAGACCAATCACTCTTGGCTTTGACTCTGACAGTGCTCTAGTGTTCCTCAGGTTGTGCTCTTCTCGCTGGTGGCTCTGGCTGCGGCCGCCCCTCAGATTTCGCACCCGACTCCTCCGATCAAGTTGGTTAGCCAGTACTTCAACCAGGACGGCAAGGGCAACTACGACTACGGCTACCTGTTGTCTAATAACCAGCGGGTCCGTTAGAAAAACAAATGATTGCCTTGGCCTTGGTATACTTGCAAAGACATCGTTTATTCAAAAAGAATATGTTTGCAGTTTCTTTTTCATATTTTTATTAATTTCGTTCCATTTGTAGATGGGATGTCTTTCCGTGATAAGGAGATGCTAAGCTAGACTTGTTGCTCAGTCTTGAACCCACCAGCTGGTCGCATACTTCCCAGTCACCGGCAAAACTTAAGTCGAATGTTTGACGTCCCCTAACGACTGCGGACAGTCCGCCCGGCTCACTGACTTCACCTGACCTTGCATGCGGCCACTGCCAGCGGCCGCAGGTCATCCCCAACGGAGAAAATAGCGAGTGCCGATGCGACTCGAACTTACCTTACCAGGATGGGCCAGATCTAGAGCCCAGGGCCCTCCTGACTGAGATACACGGGCGCACAAATTGAAAATGAACATGGATGTGGTGGTGTCTTTGTTCAGCTTGACTGGTTCTTCAAATGGGGCCAGCCCTCTCATCACCTGCCGATATAAGGAATGGTATCGAATCGTCCACGCTCCATCCAGTGACATGACCTGGCTCCTGACCCTGACAATGTCCTGACCTGACCTGACCTGACCTCATCTCATCTCGGCCGCAGGTGGATGAGGTGGGACAAAGCTTCCCGGGACCTAAACCCGAGACCGGCTCCATCAGCAAGGAGGGCAGCTTCGAGTTCGTCTTGCCCAACGGTCAAAATTACCGCATCGACTACATTGCTGGTGAGGGTGGCTTCCAGCCGCAAGGGCTCCACCTGCCCACACCGCCGCCCCAGCTCCCAGAGTACGCTCAGCTGCAACAGAAGCACCCCGAACTGTTCGGATAGCTCCACCTGAACTCAACGTTATATGTCTTAGCCGTGCACCCGACTATGAAGAACTGAACTGTGTATGAAGAGATGTGAGCGAATGTTAAATATATGACCTGCATATTTATGTTGAAATTTGTTAGCTCCAGGGTACCAGAAAACTTGTACCCTGTGGGGGGGGGGGAGGATAGAAGTGCTACTAAGATCTTGAGATTTGATTGACTGATTTTGATAAAACAAACAGCATTCGATGTCCCATGAACAGATCGTCCTATCCAAGTACTAAAATTGGGGTTTTGGCAAAAAAATAAGGAGCCGAGGCACAAAAAGAAACATTTAGGAGTGTTCAAAGGTCATTTTTATAGTGTCTTTAATCCATTTGTAGGCAAAAAAGGTTTCGAGCCTCTAACATATATTTATTTCATATGTAAACATTAATCCGGAAAAAATGAGCAATCACTGGCGTGTTCAGTGCTTTAAAAATGAGTCATTTCTGGGTATTTGAGTTGGTTATCTGGTGATGTCTCATCGAGATTTTGGCTTTGCTTGGAACGATATGATGGTATATCTTGCTTCAAATTCTCAGAGTATTGGCAGTTTATGCTTGATTTGATATTGTGTATATGTGGATCCAGGAAAGCAGCATGTAGGACACTACCATCCCGGAGTAGTATATCGCCTCCATTTTGGTGTACTGAGCACGCCTCTACGAAAATATGTGCAATTGCTACTATTTTCCAAGTAGATTGACAGGAAAGTGCAATTGAAGTATTTACTGTGTGATACAACACCAAAGAAGCGAGCAAACATCAGGATTCCGTTCAAAATCATTCGATCGTGACAGAGTACCTCTCAAAAACAATGGCCAGACGCCGCCTCTGCTGGACCGATTTTCATTCAAGGGAAATGTCGACCCTGAAAAAATATAATGAGTGCGATAGAACAACCCAGCAAAGTATGCATATATTAACGGCAATGTTAAAATATCATAAAACCGACGAATTGTGAAGATATTGATGAAAGAAGCAATCTTATTTCATGACGTAATTTACACATGTGACGTCATTTTTACGTCACATGCGCAGAGTTGTGCTTGATTGCGCAACTGACTCAAGTTACTCCCAAGTTACTCAAGGGAGGCCGGAGTTGGCCCTCTGGAGGTGGATGAGAGCCCTCTGGAGGTCGGACTGGCCTTTCTGGAGTTTGGTGAGAGCCCCCTAGAGGTCGGAGAGGGTCGGGGAGACCAGAATGTGCCCTCTGAATGTCGGAGAGGGCCAGGGAGACTAGAGTGGGCCCTCTGGAGGTCGGAGAGGGCCAGGGAGGCCGTAGTGGCCCCCCTGGAAGTCTGAGAGGGCCAGGGACACCAGAGTGGACTCTGGAGGTCAGAGAGGGCAAGGAAGGCCGGAGCGGGCCCTCTGGAGGCCCAGAGAGACCGGAATGGTCCTTCTGGAGGTCGGAGTGGCCTTTCTGGAGGTCATTGAGAGCCCTCTAGAGGTCGGAGAGGGTCGGAGAGACCAGAATGGGCCCTCTGAGGGTCGATGAGAACCCTCTATAGGTCGGAAAGTGCCAGGGACACCAAAGTGGGCCCCATTGGAGGTAAATGAGATCTGTGATATGGTCGGTGATATGGTGGTCGACGAGAGCCCTCTGGAGGTCGGAGCGGGCCAGAGAGGTCGGAGTGGCCTTTCTGGGGATCGGTGAAAGCCCTCTAGAGGTCGGAGAAGGCCGGTGAGACCAGAATAGGCCCTCTGAAGGTCGGAGAGGGCCGGGAGACCAGATTGGGCCCTCTGGAGGTTTGTTGAAAGCCCACTGGAGGTTGGAGAGGGCCAGGGAAGCCGGAGTGACCCTTCTGGAGGTCGGATAGGGACAGGGACACCAGAGTGTACTCTCTGGAGGTCAAAGAGGGGAAGTGAGGTCGGATCGGGCCCTCTGGACGTCTGAGAGGGCCAGAGAGGCCGGAGTGGACCCTCTGGAGGTTAATGAGAGCCCTCTGGAGGTCAGAGAGGGTCAGGGAGGTCAGAGTAGCCTTTCTGGAGGTCGGTGAGAGCCCTCTAGAGATCGGAGGGCTAGGGAGGTCAGAGTAGCCTTTCTGGAGGTCTGTGAGAGTCCTCTACAGGTCGGAGAGGGCCAGGGAAACCAAAGTGGGCCCTTTGGAGGTTAATGATATCTGTGATATGGTCGGTGATGTGGTGGTCTGTGAGGGTTCTTTGGAGGGCGGAGAGGGCCAGGGAGGCCCGAGTGGCCCCTCTGGAGGTCGGAGAGGGCCAGGGAGGCCGGCGTAGGCCCTCTGGAGGTTGATGAGAGCCCTCTGGAGGTCGGAGAGGGCCACGGAGGCCACTGGCCAAGAGTGGTCTCTCTTAAAGTCCTCGAGAGCCCTCTTGGAGGTCGGAGAGGGCCAGATAGGCCAGAGTAGGCCCTCTGGAGGTCGG
>JARFNZ010132540.1:0-11130 GCA_031763405.1 Balanus nubilus
CTTTCCAGTCACTACCCCAGAGTACATAATCTCCTGGTATGCATTTATACCAGCAAACGTGAACTTTGCCAACCCTGAATGGTGTCAATTGTATTGTATTTAAGATAGGGATTTGATACCTACCTACTTTGATTTGATTTGATACCCTTGGTCAGAAGATTTTTGAGAGATGGTACCTACCTAGCTGCTAAAAAACATTTTGGGAATACGATTGACTTTATTCCACTGCAAGTTTTGTATGCATCAATAAAGTCATCTTAATGTTATGAAATGCTATTATTTGCTCATAGCTCTAGCCTGTGCCAGCTCAAGCTTGGAAAATCTGTTGCACTGTTTCAATATCTATATACCTTGACCTAGTATCTTGGCAAGTAATGAAGTTAATTGTTTACATTCACCTAGGTATGCTTCAGATTTATATTGTTGTTGTGTTCAACCATGTTCAAACCATATGACCATGCCATTGTTTCAATTGATATTTGATTTTCATTGCAATTGCTCTGCAAAAAGCAAATGTTCATGTCCATGTGTGGTTACATGAAGTAAGGAGTTGGGTATATTTATTATTTATCTGTATGTACTAGACTTCATACTAGTTAACCAATGCCTGTCTATAGTATATACTATATTCCTGATTTTTTACCTTTAAAGAAGAGGGACACTGCCACCTAAAATACACAATTTTATGTTTATATGTTCCTCTGTTACACCAGCCCATCCTGTTTAAAAACCATGCCCTCAATTGTCTGCAATCTTCATTAAAAGATTGGTTCTCAGCACTAGTTTGAATAAAACTGTAGGTACTTTTCCTTGCCTAAGCACCTCTTGAAAGATTGGAATCACACCATCACTACAAAACATTTGAAGGAGCAGTTTAATTGAGATTTTGAAGAGTACCAACAAAAGTATGTTTTCATTTTTTCAAGTTTTCAGTTCAAAGGTTTTTTTTTTGCATTACTGCCAAAGGTGATAATGTCCCTTTAAATGAAGCTTGCAGACGATTGAAGGCCAAGTTTTTTTTAAAGGTAGTGTGTCTACTGACATTGGTGAGTTCAATGGTGACATGGAGTTATGGACATAGAATTGTAGGGCATATTTTTTTGAATCAAGTGATACTTGCATTCCTCCAGTAAAGCCCTAGTTGCTGATAAATTTTGTTTACCCCAGCATAGGTATGGAATACAAAAGTTAGCAGTGTTACCCCAGCCCGCTTCCATCACTAGAATTTGATGCAAACTTGCCGACGTACCAATAACATCAACCAATCACGTTTTTATTCAACAGCTCATGAGCGCTGATAGCAACATTAAAACAGAGGCCTGGTTCTGCTTTGACTGTTTGTTTACAATTGCCGTTTGTAATCACTGTCATAAAATGTCTTACATGCGCCATATTACATTACATCTTCTTTTGTCTGTTTGCCTTCATCACAAAAAATGTCACTTCAATACCAAAATATACTGAAACAATTCAAGCGAAAATTCAATTATTTGAGGCTTATCTAAAACTTGTATTTCATTCAAACATGAAAACAATAGCTACTGATTGTAGGAAAATATTTTGGGCGATAAAAAACAGTAGACACACTCCCGTTATATTTGCAGGATGTTTAATGGAACTGGACTGGTTTATCAGGGGAAAATAGCTCTATCATATATTATATTTTGTATTTTTGGTGACAATGTCTCTTTAAATGATGCTGCAATGATATGCCTTCGGATTTGAGCCCAGCTCAACAGTTCACATGCGCTGTGGAGGGGATCTGAGAATCCCCCCCCCCCCTACAATCTCAGCTCCTATGAAAGCTAGAATAATAAAATTTGGGGGTAGGTGTGGAGGGTGGTACCCTATTGTGTGCAGATTGCATGACTCTAGGTCAATATCTTTGAGGTCAAATGAGGTAAAACGAGGCCAAGCTTTCCATATTAGGACTTTCTTCAGAAACTTCACATTATTTCGAAACAGGGTTTAAAAATGGCTTGAAACGTCTCCTCTGATGTAAGCCTCCGCTGGTATCTGTCTTTTACGTTTGTACCACCCGTTGTGGATCTGCTTTATTTACCTTTGTTTAGCCACGTAAAATGCTGTGGCTATTGAAAGTATGGGCATTAACCCGATTAACCCATATGCCCTTCAGCGAGGTATTTATAGCATGTTGGTGGTAATTTGTATCAGTATCGCATTTACCCTGCATAGCTATCATGTACAGTAATAATATAATTATACAAATCATAAATCATATGAATCATACATATCATACAATGCATGAAGCTATCATACAGTATAGGGAGGTGTGTCTTTTTAGTTCGCATACGGGAGTCATTCTTTTTGCCAACAACGATTGATATTTGTATATCGTGTAGGTACTCCTATCCGGGACCGGGGCGGCAAAACAGCTCACTTGAGCTTAAATTTCTGTCTCTAGATGGCACTGGTAGTAAACGCCTGAAGTTGTTCTGTACCGTTTACACCTGGCCGAGGTCTGAAGCCCATATGACGCGTTATAGGGGGAGGCGGAGCGTGGTGTCAGTTCTCCACGCCGTTTTGTTGTGTAGGTTTTAAATCAATCAAAAACGAACTTTCGTTTATCAGTGTCGTTGCCATACGTCATCGTACGTTTACCAGTGTTATCTTATAAATTACGTTTATCTTTTTTATATCACATTGCTATTTAACACTACATGAAATCAAAGATTCATATTAACATTAAATACGAGTGTTTTAAAAAAGAAAGAAATTAACTTAGACTTTCTATGAATGTTGTATAACTCTTCACAAATGTGCTCATCGTTCGCGCGATATGATATCTATGCTGCAATGCAAGTGCTTCCTACACGTGCTTGAAGTACTGATTTGACCGGTCAATTAATCAGTACCTAACGTGTACTTATTGCAGTGTCGGGCACTGACTGACGACTCTGGAGCATAGATATCTCCCGAAACAATTTAATTCGTCGGCCGATTCTAGGTTTCCGATGTGAAAAAATGCATCTACATTGGCTGAAAAGTTGAAATAAACTGCATTTATTTATTGATACTCCTTTTTCCCGAAAATCAGCTCTGAAACAATAACATCTAATTATGCACGTGTGCTTCGCTATGAAATCAGTAAATGATATTGCATGATTAAGATAGAGCGTGTTTCTACATTTCACGGTTACTGGCAGAACCTGACTAAGTTATGCCAACATTCAAAGTTTATGACACGCATCACATGGGTTTCGCGGTTAACGTTAAGGCTGTTATACATCTCATCTTCTCATTTTCTTCATGGATATAACTTGAATATTGGAGGAATAGGAATTAGGATCATCGGGTCTTCAAAGAGTTGTCGGCGACTTACTGATTGTCGAAACCCGTGACAAATGGTATCATCTGCAAGTTGTAGGTGGTAGGACCTGAAACAGAAAGGAGGTTTAGTTCAGGATCAGGCTGAAGTGTCAATGTGCGGCGTATTCGGGGAAGAGGGACACATACCAAATGGACACACCGCAGAATCTGTTGATTGGGTTTCAGAGCGCAAGGACGGTAAAGGTCAATGTACACTCATACACAAGGTAGGGAGGTATGAACAACCTTAAGATGCAAAGTCTGGATTCCCTACATGAGTGAAATTTATGTCCCAATCAGCGCTTAAATGATGCATAATTTCCTCGTCTCTTCGAACAAAATTATTTTAATCGTCTTTCAAGATAGTTCTTGCATCTGCACACCTAACAGAAAAGTGATTTTGTTAAACACTGGTTACCTTTCGCACGTTTCTTTCTCTCCTCTATCAAGAGTTATTGGCAAGAAGTGTTCGTGGCCTCGGACGACTTCGAATGACCTAAAAGGGAGTAGCTTGTCAAAAGTTGCCACTGATACATCAAGCATGGGCTAAGGAGACATCATCCTGAAGGAATTGGCCTGATATTATTCGTTTCTGTTGAGGGGAAGGATTTTAATTTTTACCCATTGACTTATAATGGGGAGGTCACGAAATTGACCAGACCTCAGGTCACCGATATCGTAAATCCGAGATACACAATTTTAGACACTTGAGCCCTCATATAATCCTGAAAGTTTGAAACGAATCTGCTAAAAACTCTGGCCATTGTACAACCGCAAACTTAAGTGGTTATTTTGCATGTTTGTACTTTGACCTGACCTGGTGACCTGACCTGAAGCGACCTAAGGTCAAAACTTTCACACAATGTGTGAAATTCAATTATACGTCGGTATCTGCGCGCCGCCGTTTTTTTTTTTTTTTTTTTAGCTATACTCGAAAAATCTGAGGGACGGGCGGATTTCTTCCCCCTCCCCCCCCCCCTTCGCTACGCGTGTTATGGCTCCAAACCGAGTTATCGAATTAGAAACGTTAGTTTTTATTAAAATAGTTTTAATAACTTTTCACCTATTCAAGCTAGGACAATTCTTTTTAACATGTTTTGTCAATATTTTCGGAATATATGCATGGCGACCTTGCAAATTCAAGGCCACCCTTAAAATTTGGTCTCAGCTCAACCAAGGTCTCGAGTTGACCCAAAAAGGTCATGTAGCATATCAGTTGAACTCCTGGATGAGTCTAATACTTCTAATTACCATGTATTGACCTCATTTTCTAGATCTATATGCCTCTTGTCATGTGGCATATCATGTTACCCTTATATCTATAAATATGAAGATATAGGTATTATAAAAAGTATAGTTTGATTATCAGTATTGAGTTGAATGCATTTTGTGACCCGGTGATACGACAGTCGTACAAATTGGAAATACAAATCAGTGCTTAGAATAACTCTGCACCTTTTTGGAGTGAAATCTGAGGGACATGATAATCATACCATGCCTTGCCATTTACCAGGTCGTGCCAGTGCACTATGTTGTTCCCAGTTTTGTCTTTCCTCAGATGCACAATGTAATTGTTGGCATTGTCCAGGTGCACTGTATTGCTGCCGGTGTTGTCCAGGTGCCCATGCTGCTGCTATTGTTGTTCAGGAGCACAATGCCGGTGTTGTCGAGGTGCACCATACTGTTGCCGTTGTTGTCCAGGTGCACCATGCTGCTGCCGGGGTCGTTTGTGCCGCTGGCATGTCGGGCGCTCTCCACGTCTGCGCCGCTGGCCGCCGCCAGGAAGGGCACTCGAGAGCGGAAGAAGGCCAAGATCGTTAAGAAAGAGGAGGTGAAGACCGAGTGGGTGCCGCAGAGCGTGCGACGTGCGCAGCTGCTGAGCCTACAACCGCGTGCCGACCGCAGGTCAGTGACATGTCCTACCCGTCGACTGCTAGTCAGTAATATGTACCACTCACCGACTGCTAGTCAGTAATATGTCCCACTCACCGACTGCTAGTCAGTAATATGTCCCACTCACCGACTACTGGTCAGTAATACGTACCACTCACCGACTGCTAGTCAGTAATGTGTCCCACTCACCGACTGCTAGTCAGTAATATGTACCACTCACCGACTGCTAGTCAGTAATATGTACCGCCCACCGACTGCTAGTCAGTAATATGTCCCACTCACCGACTGCTAGTCAGAAATATGTCCCACTCACCGACTACTGGTCAGTAATATGTTCCACTCACCGACTGCTAGTCAGTAATGTGTCCCAGTCACCGACTGCTAGTCAGTAATATGTCCCACTCACCGACTACTGGTCAGTAATATGTCCCAATCACCGACTGCTAGTCAGTAATATGTTCCACTCACCGACTACTGTTCAGTAATATGTCCCACTCACCGACTACTGGTCAGTAATATGTCCCACTCACCGACTACTGGTCAGTAATATGTTCCACTCACCGACTACTGGTCAGTAATATGTCCCACTCACCGACTACTGGTCAGTAATATGTCCCACTCACCGACTACTGGTCAGTAATATGTCCCAATCACCGACTACTGGTCAGTAATATGTTCCACTCACCGACTGCTGGTCAGTAATATGTCCCAATCACCGACTACTGGTCAGTAATATGTTCCACTCACCGACTACTGGTCAGTAATATGTTCCACTCACCGACTACTGGTCAGTAATATGTCCCACTCACCGACCGCGGCACAATAGGACCGGAGCCCCGATTAGCACGCCGTATGTCGATTTTGCGATCTTACAGGGAAATAATGACCTTTTCCCACAAAATATTGAGCTATGACTTGAAATCGGTAGACGAAGCCAAAATTTGTTGTAAATTTGTTACCTTATGCATAAAATTGTTCCTTGCCAAAGTTAAAGCAATTTGAAAATGCTCAAGCGCTCCCCCTGAAAACAACGGATCGGCAATTACTTGATACATTTTATGGTACTTGAATGTTTTTGCCATCCGTGCTTGATTTAAATTTGAATATGCTTTCCCAATGACCATGAAATACTACATTTATAAGGTGATGATGGCATTTTCGGAACGCCAAAACCCGCTTTTGATTCATAAAAATGTTGTAAATAATTTGATTCAATTTAACCTACCATACGTTTGTTATTTCGTAGCAACGATCTATTTTGAACGTCTTCCGGCAGTTTTCAGGCAGTTTGCTAACACCACCAGAAGATGCTAATTCCAGGTATGTCAATTTTTATCAATACAATTAATGAAATCAGTCCAATTTGTCTAACTTAAACCAGAAATGCCACCAATATATTTCGTATAGGCCAAATATTTGTATGATTATGTATAAAGTATGATTATCAAACATTCGAAAGATTCCTGTTCAGCTTATCCTACCATACCCTCATTATTTCATAGATACGACCCGTTGGTTTTTAAATTTTTGGCGCATCAGAAACATTTATGACGCTCTGTAAATACAAAAGTTGCGATTAAAGATTAGACACAGGCGTATTCTGTGACCGTGTCTACATTACGGCATACCTAAATAATTTTATCACGCACGGTACATACAAATACTACCACGTTTTATGACAATTCGTCTGTGAATTATCGACCGTAAAGTATTAAATGCGCCAGTTATCCTCCCTCCAAAACTGTAGCTCTAGGGATGGACCAAGGCCGAATGGGCGATACCGTAAAATCGAATAAATAGATTGCAGCACGAGAGCGGCGCCATCTGCCCTACTGCCATACATTGGCAGCCCGCAGGTTTCCTGATATCCCCCGAAACGTAATTTGTATACAATACATGGCGCCCACGTCGAACCACGGCGAACTTTAGCTCGAAAATGCCGCCCCCTACGGTTCAGCCGCCCTCCCTCATAAAAATGCTGGATCCGCCCCTGCGCGGAGCGTCGGCATTTGTTGACCTACATCTGTCAAACAGCGAGCATCCGCATGTGACAAAACCAATACACACACACACATACAGCTGCCACTGGCTGGAGACCGATCCGTATCATCAACCTGAGGTAACAGCCCACGGCGACTCACGGCGGCTGACAGCGACTCACGGAGACTCACAGCGACTCACGGCGGCTCAAAGCGCCTCTGGACGGGTCACGGGGCTCACAGCGCCTCACGGGGGTTCACAGCGCCTCAAGGGGGCTCACAGTGCCTCACGGAGGCTCACAGCGCTTCACGGGGGCTCACAGCGCCTCACGGGGGCTCATAGCGCCTAACGGGGGCTCACAGCGCCTCACGGGGGTTCACAGCGCCTCACGGAGGCTCACAGCGCTTCACGGGGCTCACAGTGTCTCACGGAGGCTCACAGCGCCTAACGGGGGCTCACAGCGCCTCACGGGGGCTCTCAGCGGCTTATGGTGACTCAAAGCAGCTTCCTCAGTCGCCAGCCCGCCGGATCACATCCGTGGCATCTCCGGCACGATCAACGCATCGCCTTCGCCAGCGCCTCTGTCCAGCTGATCCATCCGTGGTATGCCCTGTGTCCGCGCCGGCCGCCAACACTCCGCGCTCTACATAGCGAGGGAGAGGGAGAGCCCCACAGCGGACACAATAGAGCACTCCGCGCTCCGCACTAGCTCCTAAACGCCAAACGCTGCCTTCGCTGCCCCAAAGCCTGTGTCGAAGTCGGAGCCAGAGCCGACGTCGGAGCCGAAGCTGGAGCCCAAAGCCGCGCTGCCGCGATGCCAGCCTAAGGCGAATAAATGCCCCGGGTAGCGAAAGCCGTCGAGGCGCCGCATCTGATCACAGGGCGAGTTTACGTGTCGGCGACTGTTACGTCATACTGTTTGCGTATTCGACAGACAGCGCGACGATTGGGTGTTATCGCTAACATCACCGCCCGGGGCAGGGTGTCGGAAGGGCGGCGGGCGGCCAGGCACAGCACAGCACGTGGCACAAGACTCACTGGGTCATCCAGCGGCCTTCAAACGATAACATCCGCTCACATCACCCGGCCCACTTGGCGGAAACTGCTGTCTGTTACCATCAGCTGGTCGGACCCGCCGGCTGCCAAACGGCCACAGACCTACCTTCTCAGAGCAGAGAATACCGCACGGACCGTGCCATTCCGCGGCAAACATCACGGAACTCTCACGGAATGCTACAGATGTGCCTTGCTGCCCATTCCCTTCAAACCATCGCCGGGATGCAGGCGGTAGCCGGAGCAGTCGGGTGCCGGACAAACGCTGGCCAAGCTATGCCCTCCGTGAAGCGAAGGGGCGCGGCTCAGTGCTGGCTCGGCGGCCACTGCCGTCCCCGCTGGCAGGGTATGGCATGTCGCCGTACTGCCAGCATTGCAGGCTGTCACCAGTCGCCAGCGGCGCTCACTAGGCAGGGCATGCCGAGCAAACGACTCGCCAAGGCACCGATGCCAACGGCAGGCGGACGAGAGCCGACCCCTGCGCTCTCAAATAAACAACAACAACATTCGACGGTAGGCTAGCGGCTTTTGAAGCATGCTTTTCAAGTGTAAAACCGACCAATATAGGTACAAAGTGAGTACGTGGCTGGTCAAGCCTCGCCAGTCAGAGATTCGACCAACCAGCTAGTGTAGAGTCTGTGCACCCGCAGATTCCCAGAGAGCACAGATCAAAGCCAGCTCGTCCAGTTTACTTACTGCTCAGGCTGACAAGTCGAGCACGAGTTAGCCACCCGGTCCGCGGGCAGTCGCCATCTGGCCGCCAGATCGCCCACTGACAAATGAAGTTGTCCAACAGGTGAATAATGATCGGTAACACTCCTGCCCCGCACTAATCGGCGCTCGGACAGTGACGCTATCTATATATCAGGATCACAAGCACGAGCTTAGGAGCACGTGGAGGAGCACGTGCGAGTGCGGCAGATGGTAGGGATTCGTGCGATTGATAGAATAGCTTACGTTGTAACAGGAGAAACCATGCTATTGAGACCCATTTCGGTTGTTCAAGGAGGAAACCATTCAAATGTAACAGTCCCAATGAGACGTTGTACTGATCGACTTGGGCAATGCGTTATAGAAAGCGCAGTCACAGAAACTCCTGTCGATTGTAAAGATCAGCTCAAAAAAGCTTTATCGAAAAGTCGAGCCTCTGTCCAGTGAACACATGCTAACTCATCCACTGGCAAAGTTGTTTTCTAACTCCAACCTCCATAGCCATACAAAAACCACTACCGATCCGAGAAAAGGGGAACCTCGGTTTGAATCAGACCAATATCAGGTCGGACCTCACCAAGAGCTTCCCAACAACTACCAAGGGTCTGTTCCAGTGGCTCCTCTAATCCCCTCAAAGCTCCTCAAACCTCCGAGCGTTCCAGTGGCTCATCCAGCCTCCTCATAGCTCCTCCGAAGCTCGCCTCAAACCTCCTGGTGTTTTGGGCTGCAGGTGTTTTTTTCAGAGGAGGTTGTGGTAGACATTAGTGGGGCGGTTCATACATGTTCGATTTTCACGTTTGTTGTCATGATTTATGAACATTTTGAGTTTGTCAAAATTGACCACCTTTCCTATGCACAAACAGCTGATACCTCCTCTGAAATTGCTCCAGGGGTCGCAAAAATCGGAGCGGATACGACCCTCCACAAACCTCCTCAAAGCTCATCTCATCGTTTTCTCTAGAAGACACTGGAACAGACCCCAAGTCTGGCCCGCCTGGCAACACGTCGGCCTACTGATTGCTCCGCCCCCTGTCCCTCCCTCCCACTAACAGCCGCGCCCTCTCTCGGACCGTCACCCTCTCCCAGACCGTCACCCTCTCCCGGACCGTCGCCCACAGCACACAATCTCCCCCGACAGTGACCCGACCATCCCACTGCCCTCTCTGAGCGCGGCTAGGTGGCCGGCGCCGCCCCCATACAGCTGGCGGCACAGTCAGTCAGGCGAGCGCCGCCTCCTCTCACCAGATCACGCCTGGCCGCGTAGCAGAGGCACGGCTTCAGATCACTCAGTGGGTCGCAGTGATGCATATCTCCGCTAGGCGGCAGCAGCTCCGACCTGCTTCCGTCTGCCCACCTCGGAGCCCCTCCCACATCCTTCCGACTGCCGTTCAGACAGCGCTAATGATCGTTTACCAGCGATCTGGTCCCGCCGGCGCAGACATTAGCCCATCGGCGGTGAATGGACGCACGCTGGGTTCGCCACACGGGCGCCACCCTGCCATCTATCGGGAATGGGAGCAAGTAATGCCTAGCCTACGCCTACGCGAGATAAGATTGAGCTGGCAAACGACACAATGTATATCCTCGAAATATATGAACAAGCAGATTGAGCGGATTTACATAACATGGAAGGTAACGTACCTTCACCCTTCCTCAGATACATAATGACTATGATACAGATCACCAACTGTCACGCAACAGTATTTCACTCACCTTTTATAAACGAACAGCGCCCCTTGCATATCCGTCTTTTGCTGAAAAGGAAAGCAGAAGAGCATAAGACATGATAAACACTAGCCGGATGTTACAGAGAATATAAAAAAGATCAGGCGACAAAATTGAATTTGCTTCCCAGTTGCAACAAGTACCTATTCCCCCAAAGGCTCATTAACGCCAGGGACGCTGATACAGCATCACTTTAGCTTAGTATTGTGCTGTTGTGGTACATATCACTAAAAGCACAGCACATGGAAAAGCACCTGCATGACTTTAAGATACCTCAATTCAGACAGTTTAAGGGTGCAATAACATGATGGCTTTTAGACAGACAGCTTAAAACGCCGACGTAAACAACGGCGAATCAGTGCCAGATAGTCCCTCCCCAGTCTGTATGTCTCTGCCTGCCTCCCGATACCCCACCCCGGCCATGCAGTCCTGGGGGGG
>JARFNZ010132551.1:0-11129 GCA_031763405.1 Balanus nubilus
AAGCTCGGTGAGCATTGATATATTTCCTGCAGGCCAAGCAACTTTCGACCACTATGTATTTTGTCATAATAGTGCCCACGGGGCATAGTGGATGGGGCAAAATGAGCACTCGTGGCAAAACGGCCACAACGTGGTCCGGTTAGACGAAACATAATGTTTGCGCTTAAATAGGTCACTAATACAATATTTTAGCCGTGATCAACGATGGCAAAAGGCGTAGGATGATAACTAAGGACCAAAATTTGTATTGTGCATATGTAAATAAACGTTTTATATTCTCCCTCAGTCAAAACATTTGATTCAAAACAATTATTAGATTATCGTTATAAAAAATACGGATAAAAAGACATTCATAATAATGATTGACGATAAACATCCCGAACAAATCATGGAGTTTAATAGAGTTGAAAAACATGAAATAAGCTACCCGCCATTCAGTCCGTTTTGCCCCAAGCATGGGGCAAAATGGGTAAAAAACGTCTGACATTTGTCAACGTCACATCATTGCATGAATTTTCACCGTGCTATTGTTCCTATCAGGGATAGGCAATTACACAGCCTTCAAGATCATCTAGTTGCAGATTTTCTGTGACAAATAATTAACGCCCTATAGCCCAAAAACTGTTAGTGTGTCCATTTTGCCCCGCTTTCCCCTAAATGGTAAACAAAACTAAAATCCTTCCTTATACGCATCGGATCAGGCAATTATTTCAGTATCATGTCATATAAGGCCCTTTTGGATTATCCAATTACAATTTGTGGTCAGTGACTTTCTGAAAGGTCAGTTAAGGTCATCCAAAGTCACGAACACTTTTTTGTAAATAACTCCTCACAGGATAAAGGTAGAGACTCGCAACTGGTGCCAAAGTGTTTGTTTCGCGTCTTTTGAGATGCAACTTGATCTACCTAGGTCAATTTGACCTTGACCTTGACCTGAAGTCAAATTTTGGGATTTACCTAAATAGGTAACAGTGTTAATGCTTCGAACCGCCTGGACGAGAAAAACACGATGGTGTCAAAATAAATGTCGTAAATACAAAGTTATTCACGAACACATTTTTCCTGAAAAACAGTTTTTGAACTTTGATGACCTCTGGAGCCTTCACTATTGACCTGAGGTCAAATCCGATGACTTATTTTAGAAAGATCGCTTCAAGGGCTTTCGAATGCCGTTTGCGGATTCTTCCTAGCTATCATAGTTTTTTAGATAATGCGAAGTTGCTGGAGCAATGTTCTAATCTGTCAAATTTGACCTCATTTGACCACGAAGATGTTGACCTAGGGTCATAAAGATTACACACAATAGAGTTCCCCTCGCCCCCGCCTACCCTCTAAATTTCGTTATTCTAGCTTTCATAGGAGCTGAGATCTTAGGAGGGGGGGGGGGGCGGAATCCGCTCCCCCTCTCCACTGCGCGTAATTTTTAGACCCCCTCCACGGCGCGTGTTAATACGAGACCCTCTCCACGAGCGCAATATGACACTTCTTCCCTATGACGAGAGCCTTCGGTAGGTATGTATGTACGAACTACGGCTTTCGGTTTTGATGCCCTATGTCTCTTCGCAGTGACGGACGAGATGTAATGGTCCGCTTCTTAATAATCCAGGACCGAAGGTCATACTTAAGACATCCCAACGCCCTGATAAATTATTATAGTCAAAACTCACCAGCACTTCGTCTAGAACTCTTCCACCGGAAAGTTATTGCTTGGTTGAGGTTTCTAAATGTGGCGAAAAATCGACGCTCAGCGCCCCTTCTGCTCTATATTGCACTAAACCTGGCGACAAAGCAGCAGAGGGAAAGGCACCAATTTTGGGGCCGGCTCCAGGACAAGATTGATGTCCTGCTTGTCTGATGACAAATAATCCGTTCAGCCGCCATAAACACTGCTGGCAGCTGCGAATTACAAAACTATTTCCATTTTCCATCATTAATCCGAGACTAATCTCCAGTAATACGTCCGTGTTTACCGCGTCATTTGTGTTTCAGCAATATGTTTCCCATATTACCCAGCTGCAATATACCTAATGTAATGGAGATAAGAGAAATAAAAACCCCGGTGTTCAGCGGTGCCGTGGACCACTTCCAGTCGTGTTTCGGTAAGAAAGAAGGTTTCGTAATTTTTTAAAGCGTTCACCGTGACAATGACAAAGAGCCGTCTGAACGGCGAATGGACGAGATTAAACGCCACTAGAGGCGGAGAATGGGACGAGGTTAATGACCACCATCGGCTGGCACGGAAGCTGCCTCCGAAAGGCGTAGCGATCTTGGCCGGCGACCCCCGTCAGGAACGTCCAGAACGGCCTCCTCCGACTCCGAGTCGGCCTGCTCTGACTCCGAGTCGGCCTGCTATGACTCCAAGTCATCATGCTATCATGAACTCCAACAAAATGCTCGATATATTTTTTCTTTTGAATATGGATTTTTCATTGCTGTCCAGCTCTGTCCATGAGAAGTGAGTGACCCTGGCCCGTCTCTAAGTGACTCGATTTGGCGCCGTTTTGCTCTTTTCTCTGTCCCTGAGTAATTCTGCCTCACCCTACCCTCCTTGAGTAATCCTGTTCCGCCTCGCTCTGTTCTGTTCTCCTGTTTCTGTTCTCTGTCTCCAAATGGTCCCACACCAACCGCAAGTGACCATCTCCGTCCACGAGTGACCATAATTTACCTCGAGTGGCCCGCTCTGCTCTGCTGCCCGGCTCTGTCCCCGGTGTCCTTGCTCTGCTGCCTACCCTGTCCCTGCTGCGCTGCCCAGCCCTGTCCCGGGTGCCCCTGCCCTGTCCGACCCTTGTCCCGGGTGCCCCTGCCCTGTCCGACCCCTGTCCCGGGTGCCCCTGCCCTGTCCGACCCCTGTCCCGGGTGCCCCTACCCTGCCCGACCCCTGTCCCGGGTGCCCTGCCCTGTCTGACCCCTGTCCCGGGTGCCCCTGCCCTGTCCGACCCCTGTCACGGGTGCCCTGTCCTGCCCGACCCCTGTCCCGGGTGCCCCTGGCCTGTCCCACCCCTGTCCCGGGTGTCCTGCCCTGTCCGACCCCTGCCCCGGGTGCCCCTGTCCTGCTCCGGCGCCCCTGCTCGCCGCCGCCGCCGCCGTCGGCCCTGAGCAGTCGGTGCGCCGGTCGGCCTCTCAGCTCCGGGCCAGTCGGTGCGCCGGTCGGCCTCTCAGCTCCGGAGCCGGACTATTGCCGCTGATGACGCCCCATTCGGAGGGACAACGGACAGCCAGAGCATGTCGGCCGGCCTCAGACGTGTTTTTATGGACGTCATTACGACGTGGCTGTAGCGGCACAATGAAAAGGCATTTGAAAAGAACAGTGGAAATACAAATAATAGAATAGTAAAGGAAACAGGGAGAAGAAAAACAATAAATACAAAAGTGGACAGGCAAGATAACAGGATACATTGTTTATGTGCCCGCCAGTGTGCAGGTTTTCCTGTTTCTCTGTCTGCCTGCTTCTCACCTTCTAAAAGACCATCTAATTGCGTATGCACGTCCGTGCGCGCACATGTGTGTCTTGTCTGCTTAGCAATCAAATACTGAATGGTAAGAGTGCTGGCTGATTTGCTCGTGTTTTGATTACCTGGCACTATCTCCTATATAACATTCGATTACAAACCGCGCTGACCTTGCGTTTTCCCTGCAAAAAATCGCAGTGAATCTTGGATTGCAGAAGCCAGGTCGATGAACAAATAGTCCGCGTCAGAACGGTCATGTCCTGCGAATAGCCAGACAAATGGCGATTCGGCACGCATTGCGTGACCGATGGTTCTGCCGTGGATCCAAGGCGCGCCCGCCTATTACGACTGTAGGGACGCCCAGGACGTGTGATTTAGAAGTAAAGCTATATGCGGGATATGCGAAGGTCACGAGACAAGGCACGTTCTGCAATACGCCAACCACGTTAGAACCATTTGAACTGAGTATAATACTGCGATGCGGGCTCGAAGAAGAGAACCCCTCGATTAATGTTTGGAACCTGTGTGAATATGAAGGACTTAAATACAACATGTGTTCTCTTTTTCAACAGACTTTACTTTCCCTAAGGCTGCTCTGCTGCTGATTTACCCATAATCAATAATTTATACGAAAACGTGCTGGGGTCTCCAGCCTCGGGCGCTGGGGTCTCCAGCCACCTTCCGTTGGCTGGGGGAAGGGGACGTTTTTCGACTCCTCCCCTCGCTAACATACGAACTGGCAGTCTGATCGGGACGCTTAAGGCGGAGATCGATAGTTCTCAACAAGACGAATTTAATGCATGCTTACAATTTTCTTTCCAAGGTCACAGGTTAGGTCAAGGTCAGGTCAAACGCAATAAATCAAGTATTTTCGAATGTTAGGCTGCAGAGACCAGACTATCAACAGCAGGGTGCCCAAACTCGACAAAAACAGTTCCAATATCAGAGGACGGTAATGCTAGAGTATAAGTGTCATAGTAAGTACAGGTCAAGGTCGAGTTCAGGTCACCAAAGGTCACTACGTGTAGAAGTTATGTGAATGCCGTGTGACATTTTTTATAGGTGATTTCAGGCACGGAATTCGATGATTGCCTTCATTTTGCCATTTTAACTTAAGTTCAGGTAAAGGTCAGGTAAAAAATTGTTACAATTTTGATTTTTTTTATCCAAAATTGTTATAGTTTTGTCTAAGGAAGCCATTGGTGTCATTTGTTTTTTCTTACGAGGTCTAGTAGTGACAAAAAAAATCGCTTTATAAAATGACCTCATTACACTTTAAGTGTATATAAATTAAAGTCATCTGGGTGTGAAAAATGGAGCTATTGGTTTCAAATTTGGCATGCTCATTATTCATAGGTGATTGTCTGTATATATTCAGTTAAAAAAACTTTAGATTTGTGACCCTTTGAACGGGATTTAAAAACAGCTGTTTTTGTAACTTTTGGGGACAAAAACATACATTTGCAAAATCGGAGATGACAATTTTGGAGACAAGTTTATTTACTTCCTTTTGCTGCTTTTCGTTTGCAATTTGCTCTAAATCTTGATGTTTTATGACCGTTCAAACATTCGTCGATTTTAGACCGAAAATCGCATGACATGACATCACTAAAACGTTGTTTTCTCAATAAACGAAAAATTGGGTTAATTTTGGTTTCAAAATTGTCCAGGAATTTGTCGAACAAATGCCAAATGGGTGCAGAAAGTTTCGCGCCGAAATGATGTTTTGTTTTTTAATTATTTGGAAAGTCCGCTGGGGGGGGGGGGGGAGGCGTACCCCACCCAGTCAATGGTGGGTTAATGTAAATATGAGGTGCAGTGATTAGCGATGAAGGTTAAATTATTCAATAAATTAGGTAATGCTATTTTATATTCTTAAAGTAGACCCGCCAACTGCTCCCAAAAACATACATACAATTCAGCGGTGAATCCCATGATACCAGGTGCCTTCTTTCTTGCCATTCCCTTTAAAATAATTACGCATTCCTTAATGGTAATGGGTCCCTCACATTCCACCTTTTCTTCCTACGTGAGCCGAGGATCATTTTCATCTAAACCAAATAAATTCATTTTCTCAGTATCCATCTTTCTGGTCCTTAACATATCCTTATAGTAATCAGCACAGAAAGAAATAAGTTCTTTCCTCTCACGAAGTAGGCTACCAAGCAGACAAAGTAGGCTACCGAAGTTTTTGCAAGAAAATTTTGTTTCATTAATCATGTAAGAGGTTATAATACACCTTATTCCAACGAAAGGTGATCAGACGCAACTAAAAAACAAGAGACCCATAGGCCATATGCTTAGTAGATGGTTTGTAAAAAACGATCGCGAAGTGCTGGCACAAAGGTTGGGTGGTTGTCTGAACAAAATAATTCACCGGGACCAAATAGGGTTTGTTTAGGGCCGGTTTATTGGTGAAAATTTAAGACTTGTGTCAGATGTAATAGGATATTGTGAAGAAGAAAACATAGAGTGAATTTTGCTTACTGAAGATTTCCAAAATGCGCTTGACACGTTGGAACGGAAATTCATAACATACGCATTACAATCGTTAAACCTCGGTGAAAACTTCTGTGCTTGGATCAAGACGCTTTATCAAGGCGCTCAGTTGTCTGTGATAAATAATGGATTTATAACTGACTGGTTTCCAGGTGAACGGGAACATTTCAGGGATCACCAATTAGCGGAATGTTGTTCATTCTGGCCATAGAGCTGTTAGCCAATAAGATAAGACGTTGTCGAGAAGTGAGAGGAATTTTGGTCAATGGAGTTGAGGTCAAGGTCAGCCTCTACGAAGATGATTTGACCTTGTTCTTGAAAGATACAAAATCCATGGAGGAGTGTCTATCAATTTTGAGGGAGTTTAAAACTGTTAGTGGTTTAGAGATGAATGTTAATAAGACAAAATGATGTGGCTTGGACCGGTAAAAAATAAAAGCCTCCAGGTTCTTCAGATCGCGTCAGTTGAGAGAGTAAAAAATTTGGTATTTACTTCAGTGCAAAAACCAGCTGTTACAGAGATAATATTGACAAGGTGGTAATATTACGCGAGTCACTAATACATGGGGCGAAAGAGATCTCACTATTAAGGGACGCATTACTGTAGCAATATCCTTGGTATTATCGGATATTATTTATGTTGCCAGCTCCTGCTCAATAGATAATACAGATTTAAACAGGATACAATCCCACAACATGCGATTCCTGTGGAGGGGAAGACCGCCAAAAGTAGCCCAAAATGTAATGTGGCAAGACAGGGTGGTCTCAACGTGCGTTGAGGCAATCGTGAGGGCTCTCGGAGTTACATGGGCGAAACGGATGTGCATAATGCGTGATAGTACATGGAGACGACTGCTGCAGGCAAGAATAGAGAAATTCAATCGAAATGATATGTTCAAGGTACATATAAGTCAACTTGCCTTCAAAAGGTAGAAAATTCCGACTTTTTACAAAACCGTGATAAGTTATTTTCAAAAGATGACTGAGCTACAAATTGCCACTGGAAGGGACGTCAGAAGAGGTATTATATGGAACAATGACGATATGTGTATTGATAATACACCAGTGTTTCATAAACAATTGTATAGAACTGGAGTGAAGTGTGTCGGTAACATTACTAAGCCAGACGAAGGCTTTCTTTCAATTGAGGAGCTGAGGCAATATTATCCACATATACAAATAAAGCCACTGACATATCAAGGGTTATTATGTGCTATGTATCATGGAAACAACTTTTGAAAAACGGGGATAGGGGGATGATGTCCAATAATGAGAATATGATAAGTCAATAATACGTCTTCTTGAAGGGAAAGCAAAAACCAATACAACTGCTCAAAGCCAAACACATTTATAAGTTCTTTATTGAAAAAAGCCAGCCGCGGAACACCGCTGGGAAAGGGAGGGATAACGGTTCAGTAACTGGGGTAAGATAAATAGGTTACCATATGAGTGCACAACATCCACAAGGCTGCAGTCCCTCCATTTTAGAATTGTACATAGATACATTCCAACTTTGAAGTTTTTTTTCACATTCGTCATGTATCTAACCATCCACTTTGTTCCAGATGCGGTATAATTGAAAATATTAGTCACTTCGTGTTTTATTGTCAAGATGTTAACCCCATATGGACAAAGATTTTGCTGAAACTAAAACAAAAGTTTGGCCTCAAAAACGACTTTGTGTCATGTAAATATGTGCTTTTTGGATACCCCGAAGCCAAGCCAGTAGCCAATCTACTAATTCTGTTAATTAAGCAATACATTTTGACCTGCAAAGCCAAGAAAGTCAGGAGCGATATAAGGATAGAAGGTTTGAAGTGCAATATAATGCAATAACTCAGAACCGCACAACATATTTCAAAATCGGCCGGCCGGCCGGGCATGCGATGCGCCAACCTAATAGGTTGACGGGTCGCATGCCCGGCCGGCGGCATGAGGCTGGCGGGGGCGGCGGCCCGTCTGGAGCGCCGGGGCGGTATCCGCCCGCCCTCCCCGGTCGGGTCAGCAACCCCCCAGACCTCCCCGGTGCCGGGACGGTTTGCCGATGTTACTGGCACCGTCCCGGCTTGGCCAGACGGGCCGCACAGGTAAGTGCCTAGTAGAGGGGTAGTGTGCAGTGTGTGTGTGTGTGTATTGTGCTGTTTGCAAATAAATGTACTTGACAAAAGTAATGTTATTTTAGCATAAGGATGATCCAATGGGCTGCGCGCATGAACCTCCCCTCCCCCATGGAGCGTACTTTAACCCTATTCCTGTCGGGGGGGGGGGGGGGGGGGGGGGGGGGGGGGGCAAGCGAAGCGCCCCCCTCCCTCGAGGCTTTTTTCATGTGCCACACATTCATGCGCTTAGTTCAAATGGTTGTCTCGAAATTTAATTAAATAAACATGTTAAAATTTCAAAATTTTGAAAAATAATGTTTTTCTTATTTACACTTATATAAAATTTCCATTGATAAAAATATCGAAAAATCCTCGACATGTCCCCGAGATATTATACCAGTATATGTACACACAAAATCAAGTCGATATTGTAATATTTCATGCCCTGAGGCATGAAATATCAGGGCATTAAATATTGAAATATTTCATGCCCTGAGTACCTAATTGGTGAACAAAATCAAATCCTTCCTTTTACGCATCGGATCAGTTAAATTATTTCAGTATCATGTCATATTAGGCCCTTTTGGATTTCCCAATTGCAATTTGTGGTCAGTGACTTTTTTAAAGGTAAGTTAAGGTCATCCAAGGTCACGAACACTTCTTTTGTAAATAACTCCTCACAGAATAAAGGTAGAGACTCGCAACTGGTGCCAAACTGTTTGTTTTGTCAAGACGCGACTATTGAGATGCAATTTCACCTACCTAGGTCAAATTGACCTTGGCCTTGACCTTGACCTAAAGTCAAATTTTCGAATTGACCCTAAACAAGTAAAATTGTATATGTTTCGAACTGCCTCGACGAGTGAAACACGATGGTATCAAAATTTATGTCCTATCATTGCTAGATAAAAAGTTATTCACGAACAAAATTTTGCTGAAAAACGGCTTTTTAAAATTTGATGACCTTTGGAGCCTAAACTATTGACCTGAGATCAAATCTGATGACATATTTGCGAAAGAGCATTTCCAGGGCTTTCGAATGCCGTTTGCGGATTCCTCCTAGCTATAATAGTTTTTGATATAATGCGAAGTTACTGGAGCAATGTCCTAATACGGCAAATTTGACTTCATTTGACCTCATTTGACCTTAAAGATATTGACCCAAGGTCATAAAAATTACGCAAAAGAGAGTTACCTGTAAGTCCTTCGTACCCGCCAAATTTCGTTGTAGCTCTCATAGGAGCTGAGATCTTGGGGGGTTGGGGGCGAATCGGCCACCCCGGACAGATTTAGCGTAAACAAGCCGGACGGGAATAGGGTTAATGTATGAACAACCCATTGTCGTATGGCAAATGCCAGCTTACCATAGATCTCAAGGTGTGACATTTGGTTACGGATTACTGATTAGTGCATCTAAGGGTTCCCCATTATCCTACGAAACAGAAATGCTTGCTTGGACAAAATGTCAATCTCGAATTTGGGGATTTTTTGTTTTTTGACCCTTAAAATAAAAACAGATTTCTTTTTAAAATCCAATTCGAAGGGACACAAAATATTTAAAAAAGTTTTTATAATTTTCAAAAAAAACGGAATAAATGTCAGAAACACCTATGAGTAATCAACATGCCAAATTTTAAAACAATAGCTCTATTTTCCCCCAGATGACTCTAATGTGTTTACAGTGGAATGACGTCACTTTTTATTACGTTTCGTGGCACTTCAAGACCTCATACGCCGAAACAAATTACACCATTGGGTTCCGGAGGCAAAATGCACCATTATCATGTGTCTTTTATTACAAATTATGAAATTTACAATTTTACCTTTTTTGACCTGACCTGACCTGAGCTAAGGTCAAATGGCAAAATAAACGTAACCATTCTAATTCTATGACTGAAATAACCCATAAAACATAAGTCACACGGTTTTCACATAACTTTTACACATAGTGACCTTTGGTGACCTTAATTTTACCTTGACCTGTGCTTACCATGACTCTCATACTCCAACATCACCTTTCCCTTATATTTGGAAGTGGTTTGGCCAAGTTTGGGCACGTTGCTATTGATAGTCTGGTCTGTGCAGCCTAAATGCAAAAATACGTAATTTTTTGGCTTTGACCTGACCTTGATCTGACTTCTTACCTTTGGAAAGAAAATGTTAAGCATGCTTAAGATTCGTCTCGTTGAGACCTTTCGATCGCCGCCTTACGCGTCCCGATCAGACTGTTAGTTCGGAAGTTAACGAGGGGGGCGAAAAACGGCTCCCCCAGCCAACGGAAGGTGGCTGGAGACCCCAGCGCCGGGAGGGTTAACTAAAACCCGCGATGTGCCTGCCGGTGCTCGGCACCACCTTCACCGTGACGGGTAGGGGACGCCCCCCCCCCCTTCTTGCTCGTCTCCTAGTAAACGTAGATTAAAAAAACGGAAAAGGCGTTCAAAAGCTCGGAAAAAGTACTTTTACTTCCTAAACTACTACTACTTAAACTACTACTTAAAATACTACTTCATTTGAAACTACTTCGATAACGTTTTTTGTTAAAGTCAACACTAAGGTCAATAGAGGTCATCGAAAGTCAAATTTTCTCATTAACAACTTTTCTCAGGAAACCTCATTATCTCGGAAACTATCAAAAGGAAACAAACACAAAATAATCGAAGGCTCTTGAAACGCTCTTTTGCAACAACCCCTGGTCGACTTGAGCTCAGGTCGAATTAGGCTCCAGATGAGGGCGCCCTTCCGATGTTGGAAGTTTTTTTTTTTTGGTATCGTGGCACCATCTGCGGAACGGGAGGCCGCTCTCCATCGGTGTTGGTGATTCGGGACATCCTGCTGCTGGTGCTGCTGCGCCTTTAGTGCACTAAGGGGCCGACTTTGGTGCATTTGGTGCAGGGGCACCGGTTTCGATTGGAGATTGGCTACCAGCCTCGTTCCTGTTCTGGATGTGCGCCTGCTTCAGAGTTCATCAAAGATCACAATGGCCGTTTTCCATGACTTTTTTTCTTTACAAATAACTTGTTAACTACCAAAGGCAGATCAATATTTTGTCTCCATTGTGTTTCCTTCGTCAATGCGCGTCGAA
>JARFNZ010132562.1:0-11128 GCA_031763405.1 Balanus nubilus
CGAGATCTCAGGGGGGGCCGAATCGCCCCCCCCCCCCCGACCGTTTTGTATCATTTCCATGCCTACAGTAATAGGGTCAAGAAACACATTTAACACTCCAGCATTTCAGTTTGTAGCCAAGATCAACGTAGAAACGAACATTTCAAACAATTTTTTATTTTGAATTGCGCCATATGACCGTTTTTTTCAAGTGCAGGTTAAGGCGTTTTTTTTTTACCTTAAAGGTTTTACATGGTTAATAACTCGTGTAGAGTTGATTCTTTGAGCGAAATGTAAACCAAAATACGTTAGGGCATAGATAACATGAACTATAGGGGAAGCTGTTTGTATGCGTCATGCAAGCTTTTGACCTCACTATGACCTCCTAGGTCAGGTCAATAGCCCCAAATATGGCAAAAACGGGCGATTTGTTGTCATTTGCCTCTAACTGACCTAAAGCCTCTAAGAAACAACTAGCGTGCTACTCATGACCAGGGAACTGTTCGTATCTATATGCATGCTTTTGACCTCACCATGACACATCTAAACGCTATTTTTCCGGCCTTTTTTGGTAATATCTGGGCCAGGCACGGACCACACCAGGTCGTACGACTCTGGCCAATTTTTGTATTCAAATCGGGATGACGATCCGGTCTACCCCCTATCCCCAAGCACAGTTCTTCTAGCTCTTATGGGGGCCGGGATCTGAGGGAGGAATCGAAATAACCACCCCTCCCTCGACCGTTTTGTATCGTTTGTAGCCGTACAGTAATACTCATGTGGTTAAAATGTCATTAACCGGTTACTCTCAAGAAAAATTGCACTGCGATGCGGTTCAGGAGAACACTGTAAAAAAATAAGGAAAAGGTGGCTACTAGCCGAGTACGGCTCGATTCTCGTATATTTTGTATCACGACATCCTTGTGTTTGCGTGACGAGCCATCGGTTCTGTCTACAGCCGTTTGCTGTCTTGTACAGGCTTGACATCTGATCTTAAAATACAGGTAACTGGTCTCGACTTAACCAAGTCAAAAAATAGGAAGGGCTGATTCAAAAGAGAGGCATCTTATGAAACTGTTAAGTTTGCTCCGATTGAAATCGCTTTGCATCAGTCTATATCGTTCTTGTTTAGATACATGTATTGCAAAGTAATACCTAATCCACATTTACCTCTTCCTTAATTTTAGCTAATTAATAATGATATTTACCTGTCTTATTTTATTGGAGAAAATGTACGGTCTAGGTGATTTTGAAGAGAAGCCAGGACATTGTAGAAATATGTGGCAGCTTAAGGAACATCCTAAGTCAATTTCTGTGGAACGATACACTAACAAAAAAGTAGTTGCATACAAATTTGAGGTATATGTATAATGCATATATCCTTCCACTTTGAGGTAACGATCCAATGCTCCACCTGTCCATAACGTGCACTTGAACGATGCATCAAATATGATTGTTTAAATGAAGTGTAGCTGTATCGTCGCAGCCGCGCTGCCTAGCATTGAATGGAGGCATTCACAACGCCTTTCACTACGCTGTCTGTCGAGTCGAAGCCAAAGAGGCGATGTCTTGCATTTGCGAATTGCACCGATGTCAATTTGTTCAGGGTCTGCAAGGTGTTGACACGTGCTGGCGAGCCCTCAGGGACCCATTTCATACGCCGATCACGTACAGCTGTTGCAAGTGCAATGAAGCATGGATCGGTTTACCCATTGAACAATGTTCAAACAACAAACCACTCGACCAGTGAAAGATCGTACATTACTTGCCTTGCATATATTGCATGTGCTGTGAGTAGAAATAGGTACCTATGTATACCTTTATCTTTGCAAATTGGCCGTTTGTTTTTTGTTTCATCTTAACGTATTTTTAACATTTCATGGTCCGATAGAAGCGCCAAAGTATTGCTCCTAAAAAAACATTTTCACTGAAACATGATGATATAAATCGTGACCTTTTCAACAGACTTCAAATGGGATTATTGGAAGAGTTCTGTTAACTATTCTGGAAGAAAGCTTTGTTAGCCAGTAGCCACGAGTAAATGCCGAAGCACTAGGTATCTCTTGAACAGGATGCAGATTGCAGACCTATCGCGCTTGTCTCATACAATTAGGTCTCAGCCATTATGTCATGTATTCAGGGGACAGTGGGCAGGGGCGGTCGGAGCTCTGGCCTTTGGGAGAGGCAAACTTGGAAAACGGCCCAAGGTTGCTCTGAATGGGCCCTCGATAACACCTTTCTCAAACCCCAGTGAACTTGTCTTCTAAAGGGCCATTTTTGCCTGAGGTCCAGGTGCCTGGTGGCCACCTCTGCGACCGCCACAGGCTGTGGGAATTGACAATATCCAGATAAGAAACCATTCGACCAGTGAAAAATCGTGGTTCTCTAGCCTTATATTGAACGTCAATATAAGCAGCTTTTCTTCTTTCAACCGCATGGATTGTTTTGACTTGAGACTATCCTTACCAGCATTACAAAGCTAATATATTTGTAAGATAAAGTTTCGCAACACCAAACACGGATAACCGATTCTATCAGCTCCCAGCTACAAGACGCTCCTACAATGAATGTGAAAATGTTGCATTTGCAACACAGTACGTTCTTGAGTCGCGATTCAAGTGGTAGAAAAGTAGCATCGAGACACAAAATAAATGTTATTAAATGATTGCCTCACATCAAATCCTCCGTCTAACTAAAATTAATTATCAGTTACATCGAACGAAGCAAATACCATCTTAAAAACGAGAGCCCATTGTTTAAATTGTATGACTTAATGACAAGCAGCTTGTGAATAATTGAATTATTGTAAAACTTATTTCTCTCCAAGTCATCGCCCTCTCTGCCCCTCCCTCACTCTGGGTACCGATCTCTCTGGTTACACGATCAATCTGAATACACGATCACTCAGTCCCTCCCTCGCTCTGGATACACTATCATCCTGGATACACGATCACTCTGGTCCGGATACACGATCTCTCTGGATACACGATCATTCTAGATATACGATCTCTCTGGATACACGATCACTACGGTCTGGATACACGACCACTCTGGTCTGGATACACGACCACTCTGGTCTGTATACACGATCACTATAGTCTGGATACACGACCACTCTGGTCTGCATACACGATCACTATGGTCTGGATACACGATCACTATGGTCTGGATACACGACCACTCTGGTCTGGATACACGATCACTATGGTCTGGATACACGATCACTATGGTCTGGATACACGATCACTATGGTCTGGATACACGACCACTCCGGTCTGGATACACGATCACTCTGGTCTGGATACACGATCACTATGGTCTGGATACACGACCATTCTGGTCTGGATACACGATCACTATGGTCTGGATACACGAACACTCTGGTCTGGATACACGATCACTATGGTCTGGATACACGATCACTATGGTCTGGATACACGATCACTCTGGTCTGGATACACGATCACTATGGTCTGGATACACGATCATTCTGGTCTGGATACACGATCACTATGGTCTGGATACACGACCACTCTGGTCTGGATATACGATCACTATGGTCTGGATACACGATCACTATGGTCTGGATACACGACCACTCTGGTCTGGATAAACGATCACTATGGTCTGGATACACGACCACTCTGGATACATAATTACATGACTGCATGACGTGGCAGCAGCCACATGATCGCTTAATATCAATAGAAAAAAATGTTAACGAAAAGTGTGGTCTAATTTTAAACAACCTTCGGTTTACAAGGTCACCAATACAGTATACCGGACACAAACGGCTCTAAGCGAATTCGAAAGTTCTAGATCGGGCCCGTGAAGGCAACAACTGATTTAGATGCATAACACTAAAAGTCATATATCCATCATTGAGCACTTCTACCATGGATATCAATCAAAAAGTTATTTTTCACAAGAGCAAAACTTTAAAATGCAATGCGCTCTATCTTATCTCCAGACAATCGGAATCGGTTTCTGAAAAACTTTTCAGTGAGAATTACGGCTGCATCTTGCCGGAACCTTACCTACTGCATAATCGCAACGCAGCTACACGGGTGTTATACAAGATTAACTAGCATCGCGCCGCGTATTTTCCACCCATAACGCTAATCAGCCGTTTCTACTCAGCTCACATGTATCACATTAGCTATTCACCATGCGGATTTCTCATGGTTCTCCGTCCCGCTCCCGAAATCGACGGTTTTCCCGGTGTAACGAGGATGTGTTGGCCGGATGGGAGCGGGCCAACAGATCCTCGTCACGTGAACAACGCCTGATGACCGCCGGTCGGCGTGACGCGGCGCCACGCTTCGTGACGCCGACGTGCGTTCGTGATTCGTGACACCAGTAGCGCCACGTGACCAGGTAAGCGTCACGTGACCCGGACGGTCGCACGGAGCCACCAGCCGGTAACCAAGTGACTGGTGAGCGGGCGTGCGCCGAGGCCGGCGGCGTTTAACCTTCAGTGGTGTTCGGCGCAGAACGGCGGGGACTCGGCAGGGCACGGCACGGCACGGCACGGCACGGCACGTGACTTCATGCACATCACACAAGACGGCAGGGTTTGCCGATGGGCATCGGCGAATATCACGACCCTGCCTCTGCAGATCGACTCCGCCAACTGCGCAAAGGCGCCATGAGAGACCGGATACAGCGACCACTGAGCCCCTCCCTCGGCAGAACGGCTTGAGATTTAGGGGGAGCAGCGACCTGCCACCGGCTGCCGAACCACGCCAGCCCGGTTCAGTCAACTGCCGCCGACGACCCTACTGCAATCGGGCATCGCGTGCATGCATAAGAGAGCCTGGTTTGCAGACAAACAGGTCTGTGACGCCGGCGGCGTGCGGGCGTCGAGCCGGCGGCCACGGTAGGTCGTGAACCCCGGCCGTGACCGCCGGCCGGGCTCGGCATGGCACGAGGCCTGGTCAGGACGACACACAGACCACCGTGACCTTGGCGTGACCGAGCCGGCGTCATTGGACTGACGACACCGGCTGTGTATTGCGCAGATCAACGACTCACTGTACTATGGGATTATCTCCCCGGAATGATGTCATTCACCATAATAAAGACAGAGATCATTTCTTCACCAGGCCATGCTCTCAGCTGCTTAAAGTCTTAAGGTAGGATACGATAATTAAAAGAGTACCTAATGTCAAACTTATATGTTATAGTCCTATTTAAAAAAGCTCCTTCGAAAAATATGTCGTGTTTAACCCCGCCATTGGCTGGGGGGGGGGGCGTTTTTCGCCCCCCACCCTAGAGAACTTTACTAATAGCTCAAATACGAAACGACATATCAACGTGAAACTTGCTGGACATTATTCGGCATCAATTTGACACCTTCACTAAAAATTTGAAGGAAATCGAACGATAAATGTTTGAAAAAATGTTGTTTTAGTGACGTCATGTCGCGCGATTTTCGGTCTAAAATCGACAAATGTTTGAACCGTCATAAAACATCAAGTTTTGAAGCAAATTGCAAACAAAAAGCGGAAAAAGGAGGGAAATAGCATTGTCTACAAATGGCCATCTCTATTTTTGGAAACTTCGGGTTTTTTACCCTAAACATTTCAAAAAACTGATTAAAAAAAATCCAGTTCAAAGGGCCACAAAATCTGAAGTTTTGACAAATTTCACAAAACCGGAATATATGTCAGAGACCAACATATGAGTAGTCAAAATGCCAAATTTTAAATAAATAGCTCTATTTTTCACCCCCAGATGACTCTAATGTGTATACAGTGTAGCGACTTCTTTTTTAAATTACGTTTTTGGGCACTTTCAGACCTCGTACGCCAAAAACAAATGGCACCATTGGGTTCCTGAAGCAAAACTGAACCATATTTTGCGCGTAATGAAATTCAAAATTTGACCTTTTTTACCTGACCTGACCTGAACTTGAACTAAACTTGGGGTTAAATGACAAAATGAACGTAGCCATCAAATTATATGGCTGAAATAACCCACAAAACATATGTCACACGGCAAACACATAACTTTTACACATAGTGACCTTTAGTGACCTGAATTTGACCTTGACCTGTACCTACCATGGCACTCATACTCTAGCATCACCTTCCCCTGATATAATTAAGTGTTTTGTTTGAGTTTGGGCACGCTGCTGTTAGTAGTCTGGTCTCTGCAGCCTAAATGCGAAAATACGTCAATTTTTGCCTTTGACCTGACCTTGACCTGACCTTTGACCTTGGAAAGCAAATTTTAAGCATGACTTAGATTCGTCTCGTTGAGACCTTTCGATCGCCGCCCTACGCGTCCCGATCGGACGGTTAGTTCGGAAGTTAGCGAGGGGGGCGAAAAACGCCTCCCCCAGCCAACGGAAGGTGGCTGGAGACCCCAGCGCCGGGCGGGATAAGTTGACGATGGCCGCTGGGCACGAAGTAAACAGTAAAGTAAACCTCTCAAGATGAAAATAACAAAATAATAGTGTAATGCAGGGAAATGGAAAGTCCATATAGAAGTGATGAATTCACGACTTTGTTTGCTTTTTATGTGGCGCTATCCCATTGGTCTTTTGACATCCTAACTCGCAATCATATTTGTCTATTAGTTGCTAGGCAGTGACGTTATTTGGATGACCATGACTATGGCAGCTGAAGCGATGACATCCCTCGTTTAGATACTCATCCGTGATGTTATAAGGCCAGCAAAAATAAATATAGGTATTATTTGCATGGTATTTATGATTTTTTTTTCTAAAAATTAATTTCGCCATCGTGCTTTTCATGAAAAAAACATACAATCTTAATAACAATCATATGGTTGGGTGACATGAAATTTGTCCGTTATTAACCAGTAGTGACTGAATCATGATTGAATCTTTTATGTTTGCGGGTGAGTCATGTTTAAATAATTCATGAAAATGTTGAATCATTCATGCAAATGTTGCATCATTCACAGGTCTGGTGGTGCCCGAGCGAGCTTTCGAAGAACAGGCAAAGATGTAATCGTTTTTCAGTGTACGTTATGCATTAGATGAACGCAACTTTATTTGTTATTTTTCAACCGAGCATCGAAACTCATAATGTTGATGTCGTAAAATTTGAATTTGTTTTTTGGTTGTGCCGAGGACGAGGAGGCTATATAACGTATCATAATTCCTCACCGTAGGCTAAATGAGATACCTACCTCATGTCACAAGTGCATAATTACGATATACATGATATGTTTTTTGTATAAATTAAGTCTAAAGCTTTTGAATGCACGGATTTTCCAGATATCCTATATCCGATATACTTTGAAGATGCTCTGGACCTCCACACAGAAAATAGGCAGCTGGAGTTGCCATGCACAACTGCATAGTGCTGGTCGGTGTTGACCGGGTGACTGGATGCCGTGGAGGGCCTGGCGGCCTGCAGGGCGTTGTGCGTTGCTCGCCTCTGGGTCCGCCGCCGCCGCCGCTGGCTCTGGCCGGTGCTCGCCGGTGCTGGCCGGCACGGAGAGCTGACGCACCGACCAAGGACCGGCCGGGGTCATCTGGTCGGGCCCGGATATAAGATCATTCGAGGTCAGTTTGTCAACCAGTAGACGACCAGCATCAGTCTCACGCACAACAGAGACGCCATGAAGGTGAGAGCCATGTGTTGATTATTCTGATTTGAAAAACTGTTCAGGTTAATCACTGAAAAACTTCACATTTCTGGACTGACTCAGAAAATTGGTAACAATGTTTATTTTATCAGCGGTTTGATAAGCGAAATTAATATTTTATTGGTATGCTGAATATTTCTTGACAAAATATCCTAAGACCTGCGGACGCAACCCCAACAAAGTTCCTCTTAGGGAGTCAAATCAAAAGAAGCCAAAAAATTTGCAATCTTTCAATACCCTTTCTTGTTCCAATGTCTTGAATTTGTTACTTTGTTCTTTGAGATTGATTGAATTAATAAATGAACCTATTTGAAAGAGAAAAGGTTTCACCTTGTGTAAATCAGGGCACATGCACATTTCCGGTCAATTTTGGTCGTTTTGAGGGAGACAGCCTTGATAGGTTCACTCAAAAGACCTGTCGGATCTGCTACAAGATGATGATTGGGGGCAATGAGCAACGGACTGCGAGGGATATTCGGTGCTCTTGTATTCACTCCACTTAACACCGGGAGTTCTTAGCAGCTATTGCTGCATCGACTATTAAGCTGCAGCAAAGACAGCAAATACAAATGCTCCTTTCGGATTCCCTTATAGTTTTTCTTGGAGGCGACGAGATTTATACCTAACCTATTTGTTGCACTGTATAGACACCCTAACATAGATCGAAACCTTTTCGACAAATATGCGTATTATTTGATTCATTACTACCTTAATGGATTAGTATAGTTTATGCATGAGTGATATGAGTGTTCATAAGTGTTCGCTATATAAAAAAACGGAGGGGTGTTCAAACACCCCACCTCCCCCAGCAGGGCACGGGTTAAATTTTGTTGACTGCCAAGGAATCCGGTCAACAAGCGATACAGAATGTTGAAACAAAAATTGTCTGTCTCTTTTACCCGCGTCCCGCTCGGGAGGCAAATCAATCTGTCCCATCCCAGATTTCCATTATAACTTAAATTTATTTAAGTTAATAATATTGAATAACTTGTTTATCAAAATTCCTTTTAATAAATAACGCTGGATATCGACGCGAAACACACAGTATCTCTTCCGGCATCAATTTTACGTCTTCCTTAAAGTTTTCTGTAAAAATCATTTACGAAGTTTCTGAGGAAATCGCGTTTTAGTGACATGTCACGCCATTTTCGGTCCAGAATCAGCGAATGTTTGACCATTTATAAAACACCCAAACTGCAAAAGAAAATAACGTTCAACGGAAATAACATTGTCCCTCAAATGGCTATCTCGGAGTTGTGATATTGATGTTGTTTGGTCCCAAATTTAATAAATCGAAGTTTTTGAACAAATAGCTATTAACTCAAAACTTTAAAGTTCTGAAAAAAACGGAATGTATGTGAAAGAACTAGACATAAGCGGCCTCCATCCCCGATTGCAAATCGAATTATCTTCTTTTGCCTCTGAATGGCTCAAATATGAATACAATCTGATAACGTATTTTGCAATGCGTTCTTTGCATTTCTAGACGACGTACGCAAAGACAAATGACACCGATGGCTCTGTGGTGCAATTATACATCATAAATATGTGTGTCTTATTACAAATACAGAATTTCAAAATTTAACCTATTTTGACCTGACCTTGACCTGAACTTTACTTAGAATTAAATGAAATGTGAAAATAACCATAGCCATCGAATTATGCGTCTGAAATAATTAACGTCATTGGCAGGTGATGAAATTGATCTGACTTTAGGTCACCGATAAACACAATCCGTTGTATGCGATTTGTAGGTACTAATGCCCATATACAATCCTGGACGTTCCATATTTATCCCTCAAACACTGTCACCGTGGCACGACCGCAAACTTTTGGGAGGTGGGGTCAGTTGACAAACTTTTGGGAGGTGGAGTCAGTTGACAAATTTTTGGGAGGTGGGGTCAGTTGACCTGACCTGGTGACCTGCCCTGAGATGATCTGCGGTCAAAATTTCCCAAAATGTGGACAAAGGTACTCAATTGTAAATGTCACTTATGCAACAATGATAAGACGATATTAGCGAAAAACGGTTAGGGAAGAAAATGTCATTATCCAAGTTGCAAGCTGAAGATTACCCAACAAGAAATAAGAATGTGGGTTAACGTTTTAAGTCGAACACGGCTGGTAAAACAGGAGATGCTGGCTTTGTCACACATGCTATTTTAGTTTTAGATGGGAATGTCACTTACTGTAGTATGTTAGGAATCATATTGTTATTTGAAGAAAATATTTATTATAGCAGTCTTGATTTTGCCTATGCCTCAATTCCTGTCTCCAGATTATGGTTGTAAACAGCAAAAATAGCATTTTGAATGGTAAAGTGAACCTATGGATTATTTCCCAATTCATTGGAAATATTCCTAATATCCACCTTAAAAGATAGGTGTTGCATGCAACTTATTTCGAAATCAGTGGGCACGTTACGTGATAAATCTACCTTTTTGTTTGGAAAAAAGATAGGTCGCTATTGATTTCCTTGATTTTCAAAGACATTGCTAATTTTCTCTAAATGTCCATGTCTTTACTATATGTAGGTTCTCTGTATTGCTGTACTCTGGTAACCCGTGATGTTCAGCCGCATTTCCCTCATGTGGCAGAAGTAAGGAATTCAGTGTCAGGTTCCTGAGAAATCCTGTGCACGTCATTTGCTTTGTTCAGGTACGAAACATGATGTAACAACTTTTCGCCACCGATTGTCTGAAAAAAAAACATCGGTGTGAGCTAATTGAATATCTTTGATAGCCAGGGTTGTCAAAGATATTCAATTAGCGCATAACGATGTTCATATTTTTGAAAATCGAATTTGTCCTGATTCTCCTTATTCGTGATACTATGGGCTCTGCGAGCCCTGTAATTTCATGTCCACCTCTAGTCCACTTCCTTTCCATCTGTATTTTACCCTCTCTTATCGTGGACACGAACTTGGTATTAACTTGGCAAAATTGAGATACTAAACCTAATAAATACTGAGATTCAAAAGCCAACGCTTAAAAAGCAATTGTTTGTGATTTCCAGAGCCTTCCATTCCATTTAGATGAAATCAGAGCGCAAACGGTAAATACCGCTGGCACGTGTCATGTTACTCGGCACCACGATGACAGTTACACGTTACGCAATCATGATTCGTGAGACCGTTACCCATGTTTCCCGATCTGGACCAGTTTGCGTGACCACCCGGAGGTCCCTTTCCATCCCTCCGTCCCTCGTTCCCTCCCTTTCCCTCCTCCCTCTCCTCTCCCCACCCCTCCTATCAGCCCCCCTCCCCCTCCTCGCTTCTGGCAGCCGGAGGGACGGCAGCCGGAGGTCCCTCCTCTCCCCACCCCCTCCTATCAGCCTCCCTCCCCCCTCCCCCTCATCGCTTCTGGCAGCCGGAGGGACGGCAGCCGGAGGTCCCTCCTCTCCCCACCACTCCTATCAGCCTCCCTTGCTCCCTCCCCCTCCTCGCTTCTGGCAGCCGGAGGGACGGCAGCCGGAGGTCCCTCCTCTCCCAACCCCTCCTATCAGCCTCCCTCCCTCCCTCCCTCCC
>JARFNZ010132573.1:0-11126 GCA_031763405.1 Balanus nubilus
AAACTTATTTGGATAAGGGGGGATGTTTCGTTTGAAGTAAAACAGCAAATCATGTTATTTTACTTCCATTTTTAATTTGTATATCGTACAGAGTATAAATTTTATTTTGAAATAAACTGAACTATATTAATTTATAAAAGTAAAAGCAAAAAGCATCTGCAAAAATGAAAAAGTCTCCCAAAAGTTTCCCCGGCCCCGCCGGGACAGCTTTGAAGTTGCCACGGCCACGGCCGGGGTGGCCTGGATCGCAGATGTCGCCTCCCCGACGGCGTCTGTCCGACCGACTGTCCAGTCCAGCTGTCCGACCAAGTGTCCAGCCTGCTGTCCGGCCAGCTATCCGGCCAACTGCCCGGCCAACAGAAACTGTCCAGTCGAACCATGCTGTCCAGCAAAGCCAAACAGTCGGGTCAAGCCGAACTGTCCAGAAAAACCGATCCGTCCAACCAAGTCGAGCTGGTCAAACCCGCTGTCCAGCCAAACCAAGCTGTCCAGCCAAACCAAGCTGTCCAGCCAAATCAAGCTGTCCAGCCAAATCAAGCTGTCCAGACAAATCAAGCTGTCCAGACAAATCAAGCTGTCCAGACAAATCAAGCTGTCCAGCCAAACCAAGCTGTCCAGACAAATCAAGCTGTCCAGCAAAACCCGCTGTCCAGCCAAACCAAGCTGTCCAGCCAAGCCAAGCTGTCCAGTCAAACGAAGCTGTCCAGCTAAGCCAAGTTGTCCAGCCAAGTCGAGCTATACAGCTCCGCTGTTCAGCCAAGATAAGTTGCTCAAATAGGCCATCTTATCCTGGTGTATCCTACTGTCCAGCTGATCCGTGTCATCTAATTGCGTCTTCCAGCTTATTTATTTTACCATGCTAAATGTGCTGTGAAATCAAGGCTTTCCATCCAATTTGTTCATGTAGCTGAGGAAACGGACGTTGCACCTAGTAAGGTTATGTAATCAATGCTAAACTGCTAAGCCAATTCGTTCACTTCTGTAGCGGAAGTTTCTTTCAACATATTCGCCGTTTCGATCACGTATTTGAACGCCCACGAACGCAAACTATCAGAGGCGAGTTCTCCTTGCTATACTTATTTACATCCATGCAAAGCAAACGTATGCTACCGCGCCTTGTTCAGACTGTGATCTTGTGCTAGTTGTAATGTATGCACGCACGGTAGACAGCAGGTTTTCGTGTTGATGATGCGTCATGAATGTAAGCTGTTGACATGTTTCAGTGCTCAGAATGACGGAATGTCATTTGCATGCGAAGGCCAAAGGCTGGCCTTTGCTACTCGCATTGCTTGTGTATGAGTTAACTTGTGAGTGTTTAGGCTTATGGTAGTGTATTTATTTGCCGCCCAACATTTCAGCTTGGAGTGATTTCAGGTTTTGAAGTTTTTTTCTCATCCGTGTTATGTGCATGACAAGTCTACATAGATCGGTCACCAGTAGAGCGCAGTGAATTCTACGTGCCATTTGTCTGCTCCATAACTATGTAGATGCGAAGTATGTTTCATGTTGTTTACTAGCAACAGAATAACACTGGATGTTACGATAGTCACACACATTTACATATATCGAATGAAATATATCCATTCATAAAATGTTTCCTTTGGTGTTCGTCGACGTAATAACATTTCATCAAAGAAAATAATCGATAAAAATGAAGAATGATCGAAAGCGTTCTGTGTGCTTCTTCTACTGGACTCATGAACGACAAAAGATCGTGAAAACAGTTCCGTCATTTAATATCGTCCATCTGTCCGGCAAAAAGAAAGGGCATGTTCGGAATGTGTAGAATGTGTATATTCGAAAGATTTAAATCCGACAAGCTGTGATAAGCTAAGCCTCATAACAATTTTCCAGATCTGAACAAAATTTAATGTGTAGGTATTCGAGGATTATATTCGAGGACTATTGCAGATTCCTTTACTTTTATAGCAAGAAGAGAGCAAATCATAAAAGCAGGGCCGTCTCGTGTGATTTGTTAAATTAGCATTCTTACATTACAAATAAGGCAGAGGAAAATTCTAAATAACACTGGATATGACTTTAACTGGCCCAAAAATAGGGTATGAAGTTAGGTAGCTGTCAGAAGGACTCACGAAGGTCGACTTTTCGTACAGTGGCAGACTTGCCGACATGCTAAATACTCCTTATCGGCTTTATAACGTAAAAGAGACACATTGAGCTCACAGGCAATGTCCATGCACACAAGCATACTAAAACAGCGCTGCAGTATTCCTTAAATACCTTGAGTCCTTGAGTTGGTGTGCTCCTTCCAAAGTCAGTCAAAATCTGACGTCTTTGCGCGTAAGTCAGCGAAGCATACCATTGCGTCAGTGGCATGGTGATCTATCACGTCAGCAGCATGACGTCCTATAACGTCAGCAACGTGACGTTTTATCACGTCAACAGGACGGCATTCTATATATAACGTGAGCAGCACGATTTTTAACCTGCGTTGTTGTAGCCTGGAGAATAAACAGCTAATCATTCTGCTGTAGGCTGACATTTTTGCGTGACGTTCGGCAACATGCAAGGACGAGCCTAAGCAAAAATGTGGTTCGTAGGGTATATGATGTGTTCGCTAAATGACGCTGCAAAAGCAGAACAAAAACTTCCCTTCCATGCCTGTTTCATGATAACTATGCAGTGCCACCCGGCGCCTGGCTTCCCTGCCATGGTGATATAACTGAGCCGCCTGGTTCCAGTCATAGGCAGGGTTCATACTAAGGGTGGCGGACGCCAAAGGGCAGTTGCCATCACTCACTGTGCCGGACATTCGAGCGACGGATCAAAGTTTGCGTTGGATTCTCAAATTTGAATTTTTGATTTAAATTCGACAAATCAAATTCAACTCTGATCCGTGCGGCGGGTGTTCGGGAAAGTGTCTGATGGCAGGTGCATTTTGGCCTCGGCCACACCCAGAGTGAACTGTGCCCGGATTGTTGTCCGACTAGGCTCAAAGTTGACGATTTTCAGGCTCATATCGTCGATTTATCTTCTGCAGCGATTAATGTCTTACATTGAATTTCGATTATTTACGAATGTAAATTTGGAGATCTTTTGGATCTATGTTAAAATGTCACTCTTTTTAGATGAGCTTCAAATCCCCTTTTTGGAACTGATCAGCACATGTTTATAGAGTTTACCAGACCACGGGTCCTCGGAGGACCTGGGTATGGCTCGGATAGCTAGTCATATGTAGCAACATTTTGAATGCCTCGAAAATGCAACAGTTGATCAATTAAAATATTACAATTAATGTAAATGCATGATTTCTCATAATTAATGACGTAGTATTACGTGGTCCTCCCTTATCTTAAAAAAAACGCAGGGGTTGGGTCACCGGGGTTGGGCAAGAGGGGTAGTCGCCCTCTTTATCTTCGAGCAGGGGGAGCGGACAAGCATATCTTATTGTCCCTTCTGACATTTAGGAAGGCCCCTCCTTCATCCAAAGAGACCCCATCTCAAATGACGAGAAGAAAAATAAATAGAATTTTGAAGAAGAAAAAATAAGCAAATATATGATGCGAGCAAGCCATATGAGGAAACCGGAGGAGGTTCTGTCGTGCAGGAAAGCGGCCACCCATTTACAAAAATGCAACCCCATCTTGCGGAAATGAGACCCTTCCGTCAGGAATGGGTCCACTGAATGCCAAAAGAGCCCCTGGAAGTTAGAAAGACCCTTTGGAGGCTAGATAGAAAGGTGGACGATAGCCAGAAGGTATAAATTTGGGTGAAAAAAGTTAAGCTATTAAAGCAAAAGTTGAACGTTCGAGGAGACCCTTTCTCGATTCAAACTTTTAAATTTGGAAATGCGCATCCTGACAAAAACAGTGGCATCGCACCTGTTTACACGTTAGAGATTTCCTCCCATCCTGAATAACGCTTAACCCTGATGTCCAATTTTTAATTCTACTACAAAGGTGATAATGTATAACCTTAGGCTTTAAATCAGGAACACTCACAAATGAAACAGGAACCGAATATCAAATATCGGATATCTTTGTAAGAATTTCGTACCATGCAATACAACTCCAGCCAGAAATAGTAATATCTAGGCTGCCTTGTCTTGCATCATTCGATTTGTTCCTAAAAATTTCATTCTACCGTACTGTTGCACAAATTTTACGAGTATCTGAGTGCTTGAAATTATATTCATACCCAGCTGTCGCAATCCCTTGACAAAATGCGTTCTTTTCCCCGTAATGACATTACACATTTGCCGTCAAGATAACGTCAACTCCGTTGAATTACATTCAGGCCGCATGGTAGCGCCGCATTTGTTGCATAGCTGACATATTGCTTTTTCTCGACTGACTGCGGTTTTGAAAGGTGTCGTGAGTCACCATGGGACGAACTGGAAAGTCAGGCGGTTTGCGGAGCGGCCCTCGGCCAGTCCGTAACCGGCGGGCGCGGGCGACATCGCCGACCATTCAGAGCAGGCCGGCGTCCCTCCCTCGCGTCGCGGCTGCTGAGGCGGTCCCGCCGAGTGCTGATCCTTGGGTCACGGAGCGACACGGCCCGAGATCGCCGGCCGCCCCGCACCTGTCGCGGAGACCACGCCGCCAAGCCGACATCTCTATTAGCTGACATTAACGAGTGTCTCTCATCTGCGTCGTGCGATATGACCGGGCCGGCGGCGTTTTTCCGTGTCGAGTGACAGACGGATGACAGGGTACATTTGTCGGTCGTCGGGGGGCCGGTGGGCGGCCGGCGGGAGGGAGAGGAGAGGGTGGCGGGCCACGGACGCGGCGGGGGCGACTGCTGTGGGCCGCCGCCGACGGGAGGTGGCTATCTCTGGGGGATCGCCGCCGAGCGCTACACACGGCATTGCGTGACTATTCGGCGTGTCCGCGCTATCTGCTACAAGTCCAGAGTGACGCAAGCCTCTCCCCAGATGATAGCAACTCTTCATTTATTAAGATTCACACCGATAGGCATCTGGCAGCGGGGCCGGTGTCAAGTTTTGCAGGGCACCGCCGCCGATTGAGATGGCATTAAACCGGGCCGCCTTTGCGCGGGAGGAATCAACATGCCGGCCATAGCCGGATCGCGTGACGCCTCGCCGCCGGCTGGGAAACACTCGGACAGCGGCACGCTGATGAACACAGGGCTGCTGTCAGCAGCCGCAGAAACAACCGATCGCCATCACCATACACGGCCGGAGAAAAACGTGTGAGCGCGCGGCGGAATGTGGCGGGCCCGCGCAGGGGCGATCTCCGAGCCTCAACCGCCGCCGCTCCGCCGCCCCATGGCCTCATCGACACCGATAATTACCGACAGAGCGTCACTCAGTGACAAGATCTGCATGTGGAACGACTGACAGCGACCGCCGGCGGCCGGCGATGGCCGGCGGAGGCCGCCAACGATTGTTTTTTGTCGCCGCGCGCCTGGCGAGGCCGTTCGGCCGGGCCTGTGATTTACCCGTGACCGGGTCGCGGGGGGCGGCCGGCACTATGATGGGTGTGCGTCCGTGCCGGAGCGACAAAAACGTGGGACTGGACTTGGTCCGATAGCGTCGGCGTGCCGGGAGAAGCCAGCAGCGGCCGCGCCCCGGGGCCGGGACCGTTTGAAGCGGCTCAACACGCGTCCGTGGGATAACACCGCACGCACGCGTGTCCGAGACGTGTCTGCGGCGCCCATGGGCTTGAAACCTGCCTCTGGGAGGTCCGCAGATAGACAAACTGTCACAGTGACACACTGTAGAGGTATAACAAATTTAAGGTTTTATATTTGACATAGCATGACAGCATATGATGGCTTATGATATTTAGCATAGTCAATTTTCTCGATGATGTAATAATTATGGGATGAGAATAAAACAGTCATTTTTATCAATTATTATACGCATTTTTCTTCCCTATCCTTTAAAAAACTAACCAGCCAGGATGCGCTCATTAACGGTAGAATCTCACCACTTAAAATATTGGTTCCTTTTAAAGGGAATATAAGGCTTTTCTACTTCTTTGAAGTTAACGTATTCCGACACAGGGCAGTAAATTTTATATTAAATTTCAGTCATCTTTCTAAGTCATTATTGTCTGTATGCAACGGAAAACACTCTGAAAGTTAGTTTTGCGCTCCTCGAGTACTTGTTTGCTCAGATAGACTTTTAGACCAGTATTTCTTCGAAACACGTTGAACCTCGTGACTTATTTCATAATATCTTCGGGTTTTCATGCAATTTAAGAGACGAATGATGTTCTCGTAGGTGGAGAATTCACATAAGAGTGCACATAATCACTTACAAGTCACTTAAAATCGGTCACTTAAAATCACTTAGAAGTGGAATCATTGCATTATTATTACATTTTATTAGCTACCGTACCTCCAAATTCCGTCCCTCTAAAAAAATTTGGAGACTTATTTAAGATTGTTGCAAGCTGGTACTCGTCTAGCGACCTTTGCGTGTGTAAAATTTAAATAAATGTTAACTATTTAGAAATAACATTTTAAAAATTAATGGAGGATTAAAAAGATAAACAGAAGTGGAAATAAGAAAATAAATATTATGTCATTTGCTATGCGATTGCTAAAGGTATGGATCTGGGTTTAACCAAGCTAATGGTGGCGTTTCATCGCGATTAGAGAAGGGCATTAGGACTTAGTGCTGGACAAACCATAACATTTTACAGGTACATACTTACCATTTTCATGTTCAGATTATAGCATTGTTTTAAACAGAATTAGGGAAAATTTTCATGGAATACATCATGAATTTCAAGCCATAATATCCACACTTACATATAATTTTGGCTGACATTTTCAAAACCTTTACATTCCCTTTAAACGGACTGTTTCATTACGCGATCTTCTGCTCGATCGAAAGACAACACCGGTTGTGCTGTTTTATGTTGATAGATGGCTCCCGAGACCATTTACTTTTTTCCACGGAAATATAGCTTACTTTGAATTACTTAGCGCCACTGAATAGTTTCTTGAAAACATCACAACAGAAGAAAGCTTTCATCTAACAATTATAAAATAACAGAAAAGGCGCAAAAACTGGGCTTACATAAAGAAGGAACAACTTTCATAGTAAGAAAGCTCACTAATATCACACACTAAGACATTTTCCTAATGAAAAGTCACTTCCTTTATTTTTTAAATGCAAACCTTGACATTCAGCTATCATAAATTCAATCTCTCATTAAACAAGCTGGAAAACACGTAGTTCGACTTTGTGATACAATAATGTTATGTTTTACTTTTCAGTTGTAGAGTTGTTTGGGGACAGACCTTACGCTTATAATGGTGGCGTTTCCTTTTGATGCCAAAATTCGCATTTGTCAGTCGTCACAAACTGAATCATTAGAACATACAAATGCGCGTACAAATATGTCATTTTTAGCCCTTCTTCAGTCAACAGATCTGCATGATATTCATTGCGTTGCAGGTCATTAATCACACTGAATTGCTGTCGCAGTAGTTTACATAAATGTGCGACAACAATCGGACAGCGGTGTTTTGTACCGAACTGATTTTCATTGTCCCTTTCATGTGCCTCTGTCGTCAAGGCCTGGGTGGATATTTTTTTCGCGGTAAGCAAGACGGTGTGATGTAGTCACTCGTGCGACAACGTTTCAGACTTCATCGTATTCATACGAACTGAGAAAAAACAATGTTATCTACTTCTGAACAAGGCAAGCGAAACGTGGCCCCTCGGTGTCATAGTACGAATAAAAAGAATGTCACGCCATCGAAGAGTAGCCTGCCTGTAAGCTTCCGCCAACATCTGCAACTCGACTATTTTCACCAACGCCACAAATGTATTTCCTCCTAATAGGTAGCACCGCCATGATCAAACGACGAAAAAGTGTCAAGGAGCTACAACTGGGTGAAAACCCATGTTCGCACTCAAAACCAGGAGTGGGCATGATCTACTCCGCAGCGGCTGCTGGTAAGGACAATGTCTTGTGAACAAAGCTTCAGCCCTCAGTCATCACTAAACAGGCATATGTTGTAAGCGACCGCGAAACAGATATAAAATCGCACAGCACAGAAGCCATGAGTTTAGGTACATATGTCTACCATATCCTGAGATATGTTGAGAAATTCATCCCAGACTGATTTGTAAAGGAACACAAACAAATAAGATTCAACGTGCTGGCATCGTTATATGGTATATTCAATGCTATCAAGGCAGTATGATTGCTAAATCATAAACGAAATGGAATGTTTCTTCTGTATGCCGTATATTTCCGCTCTGTAAAGTTCCTTCGGTAGAATTCCACATATGTAGAACATCTTAGACCGCGTCGCTCCCAACAAAGAAACGCCCGTTAACGCTTTTCTGTGCGAATTAAGACGTTGGACTCACGGAGATCGTCTTTCGTCGGACGTGCACTGAGTGTCTCGAAAGTGCTCTCGCTCCAAATATGGCCTTCTGTCGCATAGTCGCACACGCCTATCGCCACCTTATCTCGGACATCGGGAGATTCTAAAAACGCCCGGATTATCCAAATGTACCCGGAGAGCGCGGCGTCTTTCAAGGCGTCGTCGTCGGACCACCCCTAGATATCGCGCCGGTCCGTGCCGCCAGGCGAGCCATCAGCTCCGATTGTTTCCGAGTGACTCGGCAGGGAGACGAGCGGCCACCATCACCGCTGCGCCATAGCACGGCCTGCCGTAAATACCGGGTCGAATTCCCCAGTCAGACCCCCCTCCCCTACCCTCCCCTACCCTCCCCTCCCCCGGACTGACCACCCTCCTTCCCTCCCTCCCTCCCTACATTCGCTTCCCCCTGCTCCATCGCGGCTGGATCAGCTCGCAGCGTATGACTGGCGCGCGCTGCACCGACACCCCACCCCGTCCAGCTAACTCGGAAATCCCGGAGGAGCATTGAGGCTGCAGAGCGATCGGGAGATCCCGGTTCTACAGCGCGGACAACATTCCAAATAGACGTCCTACGTGGCGCAACAGATATACCACCCTCCGCAGCATGGCACTCCGATTTGTCCCACACTATAGCTAATGGAAATCAATTAGCCGAAATCGGCTGTTGTCTTGCAGATATATTTGTTGTTGGTGCGAAGCTACTCATGGCGCAGCTTAAATGCAAATGCTTGAAGGCTTAGAAGTAAAAATGCGAGATTTCGACGCAATAAAAGCTTAACTACATACCACAATATATGCGTCCTTTAACACAAATTTAAACAGGAACGATTTCAAACAACGCTCTTGCCAACTGGAGTTTTAAGTCCTTGGACTGCCTAAAATGCACATCTCTCGCACGACCCCCTTTTTAGAACTGACAAAGTGACTACATTTTCTATAACCAGTCTGTTAAAAGAAAGCCATGGAAAGACCAACGCTAGAAAAAATATCATCACCCAAAACCATTGATGCATCGTTACATTTTTCCTCACGCCGAGTGACAAAATATATTAATTGTTGTATTTTGTCGAGAGATCCACTGTGTTCCGAATTTATTATTATGAATTGGTGCGAAGCTCAGCCGATGACATGGCAAAGTCCATTCTCAAACATTCCGAACAGTTCCAAGAGGCATCTCAATATTAACAGTGCGCTTGAAAATCACATTTCGGAATGGCTGCTTTTCTTACTGCGACTTAACAATACTTCAAATGTTCCTTCTAAGGCACCAGACCTTCCATCAGTAAGTAACCGCTGTTTTTAACACCAGCTTCGTGGGTGGTGCACCATATGCACGGTATCCAGCCTGTGCGGCGTATGGGGTTTCACACCTGCAGGCACCGAGTCAATGTGGAGCGAGGCAGGTCGAGGCAAGTTGAGGTGCGGCAGAGGCGCCGTTTTACCCACCGGCGCTGCCTATCGCCGTCGTATCGCCAGGCTATCGCGTCTCGGTCGTCCCCACAACAAAAGGACATGTTTCGCGACTCAGCGCTGGTCCCACGCCACAGAGCCTGAAAGGAGCCGACGATTCTGCCTGCAAACCGGCCGAGATTGCAGGCCGCAACAATCTCCAGACTCCCACATGGCCGTGACCTGACAGCGGGCACCGGCACATCCTGTGAGCGCCTCTGTTGGTTCATATCGACCCTTCAATAGGCGCCTGCGCCGGGACGATCACACAGTAGTCGCCGACGATAATTGCGGTGGGTTCTGGCGGCGGTGCGGCAATAAGAGACTCGTGGCTTGTATCTCGAAATCACACCGTGCATCTGCTGTTTGGGGGTGGAGATGTGGCAGCATGAGCGGCGGTCCGGCGAAGTCTGACGGCCGTTTCTCGGAATGTCTTGTGAACAGGCTCGCTCCGTTCAAATACTGCTGGCCGTGGGCACCGCACGTCATCGGACCCCCGTGTGCCTCGACGCACCGCACAAAAACAAGCGGATAAAGAGGCCGTGATTAGCGGTGGCACAGGTGGCCGCGTGTGCCCGCGTTTAGTACCAATCGTAACTCGGCGACCCCTGGCCGGCGCGGCGGCACGGCGGGGTGACCGCGTTCTCACGATCTCAGCTCGTGAAGATCCGCCGACTGAGGCTCGTCAAATCAGTGGGTGGGGAAGGGGAATGATGGACGTCACATTTCCTGCATCTAAGCAGGGGTGGAAAAATGTGCAACATGGTCTCCGACCAAATCCTAGTGTCAGCCTGGTATCCGGGCCACATCTCAGCTCTATCTAGGCTTCAACACAACCGACCACCGACTTCACTGATGGCACCTTAGAAGATAAATTGACCAAATTTACAACACATCACGCGGTTACCACATTTACAGCAGATTACGTCATATGTACACATTACAGAATAATAAACAAGTACAATAAAATAGGTACACACAACAATATCATCTCTGGACCGCGGAGGAACAGCGCACAAAAAAGCATGAGCTCACTTTTCAAATGTGTCTCTCAGCAAAAAATCCTCGCTTCTTATTGTTTACTCTCCTGGATGCGAAACGCCGCGCAGCGCCGCGTCAAATTCGCTGGCTGAAAAAAAAACTCTGGACCAGGCCGGAGACCACCCATAAGGATACAGCGGTGGACTCCGGATGGTCGAGAGCTGGTCTCTGGCAGCTGACTGCATTTTTGAGGTATCCGGCAGCTGACTGCTTAACCCGGCAGTTGCTGGGGTATTTCGCCACCTTCGACTTGCTGGGGGGGGGGGGGGGGGGCGCGTTAAACGCCCACCGGCCCATAACTT